>CAUYTI010044348.1:0-23084 GCA_963575145.1 Galago senegalensis | reverse complement strand
AGCCCTCCCAGAGCCCTGGAGTAGAGATCTATTCTGCCGCCTGTAGGGTGCCCGGCTCTAGCAAGCAGTTCTGGGCCCTCCCAGAGTGGGGGACTCATCCACTGCCACTCGCGGGGTTGTGCAAGTCTCTAGCAAGTGGTTCTGTGCCTGCTCAGAGCAGGGGAAGTCCTCTGTGGCCACCTGCTGACTGCAGGAGGTGTGTAGCTCTAGCACGCAGTTCTGCACCCCCCAGAACCCTGGAGCAGGGATCTAATCTGCCGCCTGTGGAGCATGCAGCTCTAGCAAGCAGTTCTGGGTCCTCCCAGAGTGGGGGACTCATCAGCCACTACCCACAGAGGTGCACAAGGCTCTAGAAAGTACTTCTGTAGCTTCCCAGAGCAGGGGAACTCTTTTCTGGCAACCCGCCACCTGCGGGAGGCTTGCAGCTCTAGCAAGTGGTTCTGGACCTTCCCAGAGCCCTGGAGCTGGGGTCTCCTCTGTTGCCCATGGGGTGTGAGGTTCTAGCATGCAATTCTGGACCTGCTCAGAGCCCTGGAGCTGGGGTCTCCTTTGCCACCTGTGGGGTGTGTGTCTCTAGCAAGCAGTTCTGGGTCTTTCCAGAGTGAGGGACTTGTCTGCCACCACCTGCTGGGGTGCACAAGGCTCTAGCAAGTACCTCTGTGGGTGCCCAGAACAGGAGAACTCCTTTCTGGGCACCCACCACCCTCCAGAGTCTTGCAGCTCTAGCAAGTGGTTCTGGACCCGCCCAGAGCCCTGGAGCTGGGGTCTCCTCTGTTGCCCGTGGGGTGTGCGGCTCTAGCAAGCAGTTCTGGGGCCCGCTTTGTACCTGTATTTTGTGTTCTTAAATGATCTTCCTTGGATTTACAGCTTGCCAAACTTCTTTCTGGGCTCAGCTCCCCATCTTTGGCTTCCTATATTCTGATTCCAACCAGTTTTTCTTTCTTTGCTCAGGAGCCTCTGACCAGGATTGCTACCAGTCAGCCATCTTCTCAGAATCCTCCAGCTAAATCAACATTTTCTAGCCAATTCTGTAATGGACCTGGGGTTAGTCAGAGTTAAAGTGAAAAAGTAAGATGCTTGCATGAAAAAAGTCATATAAAATTTTAGAATAGCCACATCTACAGGTTTCCCAACCCATAAACATGACCAAGTTTCTGTTATCATTAGAAATAGTTTATTTCTTTAAAATGTTTAGGAATTTTATTCTTTGCTAATGTGCATTTTGTCAATGATATCAGTTCCTTCCAAGCTGTGTGTTTACTCCTAGCATGGTAAATCTATGTATGTTTGTTAGAATTATTTTATAAACAAAATATTTTACAAATTATTTAACTTTCAAAAATATCTGAGTGTTGCTACTTAAAGAGTTGCAACTTTTATAAAATTTAAGTTGGATATTTGGGGAAAACAAGTGATGGAATAAAATTTTATGTTGAATTAGTTGTAAGAGTATAGTAAAACATATAGAACAAATAGTATAAAATAGTTTGAAAATCTAGAAAAAGTGTTTACTTGGGTTGATTTCCAGAATATTTTAAATATCTTTCTTCACTAAAAAAATGAATATTTTAGATAATATTTTATAGATGTGGTTTAATGCAAGAAAGACATTGCTAACTCCATATGCAGACCCATGTTTAAAGAAAATGTCTTATCCTTGGATGAAAAGAGTAGCAAAAAAAAAATTTACATAGTTCTCCTTAAATAAAAGTGGGTCCCTAGCCTGCCTCCATTTTTTTCCTCTCACAGTTCTGCTACCAGCTTGATTTGAACAAGCAGGTAGGGTTCCATTTTACTAATTAGGAATCCTTTTTCCACTTAACCTATAAAGTGGCAATTCTCAACATTTTTGGTCTTAGGAGTGGTTTATACTCATAAAATTATTGAGGACACTGAACAGTCTATATTAATTTACTGTATAGAAATTAAAAATTGAAAACACTAGCAGTTGAGGGGCAAGATGGCCCATAGGCGCCAGCCTCTGACAGAAGCTCCCATCCAGAGGGAAGGATAATGTCTGGAAAATACCCAATAAAGTTGAAGATTGGGAGCCCAGCCAAGAGAGAAGAGAGACATCTGCAGGACACTGCTGCGGAGGCAAGTTGAGATTCCAAGAAAGATACAGGTACATAATACATCCCAAAGGAAAAGTATCCATCCCCTACCCCAAGAAAGTTGTGGTTTTGTCTTTGACTGCTCCTGTAAGTTTTCTATAGGCGAGTGGTGAACTGAGGACCTGTTATCTCACCCCACATATGAGAACCACAGGAAGGGGGGTCTACCCCCTGCTGAGATTCTAAATACTCTCTCACCTGGCAGAAAAACTGAACGAATGTTTTCACTGCCATTTTGAACTCCCAGTCCACCCTTCCTCCCTTGCCTACAGACACAGTGAGGGGCAGCACAAGAGCAGTATCCCCCACCCCTGCGAGACCAAGCACTCAGTCCCAGTACGGCAGCCGGAGACCTGCTAGACCTGTGTGCATTCTGCGGGTGGTGGTGGAGGAGTCCCCCATTCCAGGCACCTGTGCAGGAGGCCCCAGGACTTTTTGCTAGAGCCACGTGTGCCCTGTGGGTGGCAGTGGAGGAGTTCACTGCTCCAGGAGGGCCCATAACTGCTTGCTAGAGACCCATGTGCCCCATAGGGGACGACCAAGGAGTCTCCCCACTCTGGGAAGGCCCAGAACTACTTGCTAGAGCCACATATGCCCTGCAGGTAGCAGAGGAGTCCCCCTCTCTGGGTGGGCCCAGATATGCTTGCTAGAGCTACACGCATCCTGTGGGCAGTGGCAAAGGAGTCCCCCACTCTGGGCGGGCCCAAAACTGCTTGTTAGAGCTGCGCATGTCCTGCGGACAGTGGTGAAGGAGTCCACTGCTCCTGGCAGGCCCAGAACTGCTTGCTAGAGCCAAGCGCACCCTGCAGTGACTGGTGAAGTAGTCCCTCACTCGGGCAGGCCCAGAACTGCTTGCTAGAGCCATACACATCCCGTTGGCAGCAGAGGAGTCCACTGCTCCAGGCAGGCCCATAACTGCTTGCTAGAGACATGCTCGCCCCATGGGAGAGCATGGAGACCTCCACTCTGAACAGGCTCAGAACTGCTTACTAGAGTTGTGTGCATCCTGTGGGTAGTGGCGGAGGAGTCCCCCACTCTGGGTGGGCCCAGATGTGCTTGCTAGTGCTGCACGCACCCTAGAGGGGCCAGTGAGGGAATCCCCCTCTTCAGGCAGGCCCAGAACTGCTTTCTAGAGCCATGTGTGTCCTGCAGGCGGCAGCGGAGGAGTTCTCTGCTCTAGGCACCTGTGCTGGGTGGGCTCAGAACTGCTTGCAAGAGCTGCATGTGCCCTGTGGGCAGTGTCAGAGGAGTCCCCAGCTCCAGGTGGGTCCAGAACTGCTTGCTAGAGTTGCATACAACCCATGGGTGGCAGCAGAGGAGTCCCGTGCTCCAGGTAGGCTGAGAACTGTTTGCTAGAGCCACACGCATCCTGTGGGCAGCAGCAGAGGAGTTTCCCGCTCCAGCCTCCTGCTTGAAAGAGCTGCACGTGTCCTGCGGTGGTGGCGGTAGAGTTCCCCACTCCAGGCACCTGCACCAGGGTGTGCAGAGCTGTATGCTCCAGGCATGCCCAGCCAGCTGCCTGAGAACTATGAGAGGACTGTCAGCTGAGAGGGAACCAAACTAGAATGACGGTATCCCAAGGCAAAGATCAGTAGCCACAGTGGGAACAAGGCCCACACCACTGTGGCTCTTCTGGACAGACATGCCTGCCTCTCTGGGCAAGGAGCCAGCATCCTCTCCGGTGGAGACCATTGACTGAACGGTTCTGGTACCATCTCCACACAGTGTAATTCAGCATGGGGTAGAACCAGCAGAAAAACTGGTAATTCGAATGCCGGAGTAGATCAACTTCCCCAAGGAAGGATGGGGCAGATGCAATTGAAGAGCCCATCCATAAACAGATGGCTGAGATGTCAGAAATCAAGTTCAGAATCTGGATAGCAAATTAGATTAACAGAATGGAAGAAAGGAGAAAATTAGAATTTCAAGAAATTATTCAAAAGATATCTCAAGAAATTTAAAAGATGTCTCAAGAATTCAACGATTTCAAAAATAAAATGATCAACGATTTTGAAACACTGAGGCAAGAGGTTGCAGCCCTTAAAGATCTGAAAAATATGATAGAATCCCTTGGTAACAGAATGGAGCAGGCAGAAGAAAGGATCTCTGACAATGAAGACAAAGTTTCTGAATGTGCCCATGAGTGCAAGGATGAAGAGAAATGGAGAGCAAAAATGGATCACTCTCTCCGAGAGCTCTGGGATAATTAGAAGAAATCTAATATTCATCTTATAGGAATCCCTGAAGGTGACAAAGTGGCTTCACAAAGCACAGAGGCTCTACTTTATGAAATTATGAAAGAGAACTTTCCAGACATGCCAAGAGAGTCTGAAATTCAGATAGTAGACAATTTCAGAACCCCAGCACGACTCAACCCAAACAAGGCATTCCCCAGGCACATCATAATTAACTTCACTAAAGGGAATATGAAAGAGAAAATTCTGAAAGCAGCTAGACATAAGAAAACCATAGCCTACAAGGGGAAGAGTATCAGAATGACTGCAGATCTCTCTGCTGAAACCTTTCAGGCTAGAATAGGGTGCTCATCAACTTTTAACCTCCTAAAACAAAATAACTTTCAACCCAGGATCCTGTATCCTGCTCCTGTAAGTTTTCATTTATGATGGAGAAATTAAATACTTTAATGACATTCACACATTGAAGAAATTGAGTTTCATTTATGATGGAGAAATTAAATACTTTAATGACATTCACACATTGAAGAAATTTGCTATAACTAAATCAGCCCTCCAGGATATTCTCAGACCTGCCCTCCATAAAGACAAGCATAATCCTCCACCACATAAGTAAACTCACACAGAAAATTTTGATCTAATTCCAATTTTCACAGTGGCAAAACAATTAAAGATGTCCATTGGATTTTCAAAAAACTTGATACCCAAAATTATACCAGATTTATCAATATTCTCAATCAATGTGAATGGCTTAAATTGCCCTCTAAAGAGACATAGGCTGGCTGACTGGACACAAAAACTCAGGCCAGATATCTGCTGCATACAAAAATCCAGCTTACCCTAAAAGACAAATATAGACTCAGGGTGAAGGTATAGTCATCTATATTCCAGGCAAATGGAAAGCAGAAAAAAGCAGGTGTTGCAATTTTATTCATAGAAACAATAGGCTTTAAACCAACAAAAGTATTCAAGGATAAAGATGGATACTTTATATTTGTTAAGGGTAATACTCAATACGATGAGATTTCTTTTTTTTTTTTTTTTGAGACAGAACCTCAAGCTGTTTCCCTGGGTAGAGTGCCATGGCATCACGATCACAGCAACCTCCGACTCCTGGGCTCAAGCGAGTCTCCTGCCTCAGCCTCCCAAGTAGCTGGGACCACAGGCGCCCACCACAACGCCCGGCTATTTTTTTTTTTTTTTGGTTGCAGCTGTCATTGTTGTTTGGCGGGTCCGGGCTGGGGATTAGAACCCACCACCTTAGGTGTATGTGGCTGGCGCCTTAGCTGGTTGAGCTATAGGCGCCGAGCCCATAAAGAATATTTTTAATTAAAGGCTCTTAGAGATTAACAGGCCCTTGGAAGAGGCTTACCCTTTACCTGTACAAACCAAAAGAACAATGAACTTACCCTCCTCTTCCTATCATCTCAGTACATTGTAGGAAAAAAGTTAAAAATGCAACAAGACCTGGCCCAAATCACTTACAACATAACTCCTGTCTCTTGGGTTAACTTAGAAGTAAACCTGTTTCCCCATCTATCCATTCTCTCTAGTATCTATTCATCCCCCCTGGCAACCCTTATTGCCCCTAAACAGGGCACTTTGCCTCCCTCTATAGGGTGTATATAAAAATATCTGGATCCCATTGGAATATTGAGAATCGCTCTGTGACTTTCCCCAGGTGCACAGTAAATAAACCTTTCTCTTACTAACTACCTTATTCATGAGTTCCTGACTTTTAAGGAAAACACCAAGTTTCTCCTCACCTCTACAGCTGCTTCCATTTCTAAATTCTGATATTTCACTTAAACACATAATTATCAAAATAGCAGAAATACACAAGGAAATTGGAAGTTTGCCCAAGAAATAGTGAGTTTGAGGAGAATAAATAACACCTCTAAACAGTCACAGTAGGAAAATGTATAGATTGGCCATCCGAAGATGTTGAGAGACCCTCGGCTGAGTGTGTGCAGGCACTAGACAGACAAAGAGCACAGCCTTCTCTCTGCTGGGAAGGGTTCAAATTCTGGAGCCTCATGGGCATCACAAGGAAAAGGCATATGAACCAACTAATCTAGTCAGGAGGAAAGAATTGAAAGGGTTCAGGCCCCAGTCTGGCTTGCGCACAGACCAAAGGCAACTTGGACTGTTGTCCTCAGCCAAAATCATGTGCCATGGCAAATGGGTGGTGACAACTGGCTGTGGAATTTCCATGCTGATGGAGAGCCTATAAGACTATAATTAAATTGGATTATAGCAAAAAGACATGAAAGTTATGTCAACCAGTTGGATGAAAGTATTTCAAATTGTATATAGAAATAGTACACTGTACTCTATGATAGTATTAATGTACACTGCCATGATTTAATTAAAAAAAAAGAGCCAATAAAAGTGAAAAAAAAATTTTTTTAAGACTATAATTTAAAATATTTAGGGAAAAAGCAATTGGGAAACCACAACTGTGTTCTGGTGACACAGACCACATCACACAAAAGAGCCAAAGCTGGGCCCCCTCTGCAAAAAGACAGAGAAGCCACCAGCAGTCCACAGAAACCTGATGTAGCTCTTTGGCTGTAAGAATGGAGGAAACTGGCAGGTCAATGAAATACTATAGAAAATGGGCCAGTAACAATGAAACCAAGAGGACTGATGTGCTTGCATGAAGATAATAAAAGTAGTAGTATTATAATATGTAAGAGTACAGGTTTTCCTAAAACTATAAAATAAGAGTTTAATTTCACTCATGTCTGCTCTGGTTTAAATTCCTGGCTGGCTATTCACTGGCTGTGTGACCTTGGGCAAGTTCCTTGACCTCTCGTTCTTCAGTTTACATATCCAGTGTCTAGTACATGGTGGATTCTCAATAAGTAATAGCACCCTCCTTCCTCCACCTCCCCCTTTTCCCTTTCCTTCTTATATTTATAGTTTATGCAAATACAAGATATATTTTTAGTGCTGTGTCCAACCCACTAAAATAAATTGTGCTGTAGGAAGTAACTTATTTACAACGCAGATGCGTGTATCTGAATGCTAAAGGAAAAGAGGGATTTCCTTCCCAAGTATAAAAATAACTTGAGTCTCTTGCATATTAACAAATAACCCGCTAATAGGAAAAATTAGAGGTTTACTTAAATATGCTATAATTTTTTTAAATGCATGCCTATCTTAAGATTCTATAAAAGACCCTCAAGCACATTTTGAAGAAAAAAGAAGCAATAATGTTAATGAGAGAAAAGTCAGAATGGGAACTTATTTCGAACTACAATACAATAATTTCAGTTCCGTATAGTGTCTGAGATGGGGTCCCCAGAGGCAGACGCTGAGATGCGGATTCATTTGAAACTGATTTATTAGGAAGCATTCCAAGGAGCAAACCAGAGAGAAGTGTGGAGAGAAGACATGATAGAGAGAGAAGCCACACAAGGGTGAGATTTCAAGCCAAGTCTTGGAGAACATGGCTTTAGTTCAGTGCCACAGAGGACCTCTGGAGATAGCATAGACTGCGTCCTATGAAGGGCAAGGTAGTTTGAATATCTATTACCTCGTACCTGTAGTCAGTGGGTCAGGGCTGCCTCTGTGGAGTCCCATCTGCAGGCACTGCCTGCTCCCTTTGCACAAAAGCAAAGCCATTTCCAGCAGGCTGAGGGCAGCCCTTGCTGAGAGAAGGCACCAAGGTGACCATGTCGGTAAATGGAGCTGACTCTGAGGCTGGGCAGAGACTGACAGTACATATGCCGGTGTCTGTCCTTACTGATCTCTACCCTCATACTCATCCTGGAAGTCCATCCCCAGGACCTATCCTGCTAATTCATTTTAATAGGAGTAGAAGTGCCATATACACTGGCACTTCTCAATAACATAGATAAACACAAATCAATCAATATATTCATATAAATGAATTCAGTTGTAAAATGAAAGCTAATCTTAACTTGGGGGGTCAGAAGACATTCTTCTCTGTTACAGCCACATTTGCAAATGCTTTGCAACTGTTCTGACTATATTCAAGAACATCAATCCCTTGAGAAGCTTTATTAAGCTATTGTGATATCAGACCTCTCATGTATATGTATTGAACATACGATGCAGCACAGCCCTGAAGTAGGAGAAGTGCGACAAAACAGTGGTGACCAGGAGTGTGAAGCCATCCACATGCATCCTGTCCACCACTGGACTCCTGTCTCTACCAGCCAGCTGGAAAAGTGGGTCTGCAGCAGCAAAGAAAAGAACCACGTTAGCCTTTAGTCTAAGTCATCTACCGCCCATCTCAGTGCAGGATCAATGGGTTCATGGGAGAACACAGGGCTTAGTAAGTCCAGGCCACATATGTACATGTTTAATTCTCTAAGCAATTTGTAACTGTGGTGTCTTTTGACTCCGACAGCACAGAAGGTGAAGAGAGCCTTCCCATCCATTAGTGGCTTCTCTGCAATCCACGGTATCATCCTCTTCCATTTTTACCTACGTGCTCTAATGTAATACACCCAGGACCAGCTATTTAAATCCTGCAATCTACTTCACTACGATTCAGGGAACTCTCAGATATAAGTACCCTTGGGCAAATCTGTCCTTCCTTGCTGGTTCACTCTCCCTTCACTTCAGTGCAATTCTCTTTGTCCCTCCGATCCAGAGGACACGGTCTTTTTCATAGGGATATCCTACTAGGTTTGAAATATACTTTGTCCCAGGAGTACTCACTGCTCTTCCTCCTCACTTCCTGTCTGTCTTCCCAGACCTCTCAAGCCCCGCGCCTTCCTCACAGCTCAGTATCCTATCTCTCATTTGAAGTCACCACCCAGCTATCATCCTTTGTCCTTTCTCCAAATAGTAACATTAGAACGTGATCGCTACTCACCACTCAATTAAAAGTTCGATACTTCAGACCTAATCAAAATGGAGATTCTTAATCAACCAAAGATCACCAGAAAGAATTTCTTTAGATTATAGGAAAGGCATAGGGTGAGAATTAAATGTTCCAGCAGGTTGGAGAATAAAAGGAAGAGAGTGAAGAGAGAAAATAGGCTGTGGGGAAAAAATGCAAAGGAAAAGGATTTCAGAGACCATAAAACAAATGGGCAGCTTAGAACACAGTAAAATATTACTACAGTCTAGTAATATTAAAGAACACTCACTAAGGACAGTGACGAGATAGAGGTCAGGTGAAGCCTCCAGAGGGCAGAGCAAGGACTTGCAGGCATCCTCAAACTATGGCCCGCGGGCCACATGCAACCTGCCTAGGACATTTATCCAGCCTGCCAGATGTTTTTGCCACAGCTGCCTGTCCTGCTTAGCAGCCAACTCGTCCAGGGGCCCACAGTCCAACCCTCCAACGCTCTGAGGGATAGTGAATTGGCCCCCTGTTTAAAAAGTTTGAGGACCCCTGACTTAGAGAATGGAGACAGACTTTGGCTCCATACCAGCCTGTCACTGTATCATCCCTCATTTGAGTGAGTGCCTTCTTCCATCTTTCTATTTCCCACCCATAAAATTCCTGGAACTTGAGACTTTTGTCACTCTGAGGAAAATATCATTTTGAAGCAGTAAATCATAATTGCCTACAAGCAAACAACCCATACCCAGATGCTTTCAAAATAAGTGTTTATACTAAGCCAGATATCTACTGCGTTTTGGTTGAAAAGATTTCCTTTCCATTACTGTCATACAATTGGATTACATTATATTAAGTAAATATTGCATATTATTTTAACACAATAACTAAATTAATTTTTTAACGAGGTCAACGTGACACTGAAAAGACAAAATAGGAGCCCAAGGTAGATTGTATCCCTGGGATTTATCAGGTAATTAATTCAATACCATTCAACAAATCCCTGGCAATGCTAACTACATTCCAAGGCTTTATGAGAGTTACAAGGAGGAAAGACAGCCTCAGTACCACAGATGTCATGGTGATATCGGCACACACACATTCTGCAAATGGGTATCACCAACACTTGGGGGAAGATTGCCGGAAAGAGTCTTCTCAGCTCCCAGACCCATCAAATGTTCAGCCTTCCATGGTACCTTCCAGAACCACCACCTCAGTACCCGCCACCTTATGGGACTCAGATGCCCCAGTTCTGCAAAGCACATAGGACCTAAATCACAGCAAGGACTGGATCCCACTATTACTAGACAGTTCTAGGACTAAGTCTGAAATGGTCACAAATACTAAGCAGAGCCTTCCTCTACTATTGGAGAATTGATTAAATGGATTGGTGTTTTTATCCAAGTGATGCAAACACACAATTGAAGAATCAGATGTACTACAAGGCTCACAATGAGAAATAACAATCATTTCTCACTCCCTTAAAACGTCCACTGAACTCTCAGGGTCAGACACTTTTAACTGCCTGAAGTGTTTCCTCTGGTTTTTGCCTTCATCTCTCTTAATATATTTATTCTGCAATCTGCTGACTTAGAATGTTTAGATATTACCTATTTACTTCCAAATATGATAGAGGATGATTTAGCTCTCCCGTTTTTCCACAAACCTCCAAATATGGTGATGTGACAATTCGCGGTTAAACCTGAAGTGTATATTCACCTTATCAGAATTACGTGATCTGCGATCCCACTACTCAGCGGATACACAGAGGAAAGGAAGTCAGTATGTGGAGGAGACTTCTGCACACCCACGTTTACCACAGCACCATCCCAGTAACCAAGATGTGAGATGGATGTAAAGGAAATGGTGTATGTATACTTGGTGGAATACTATTCAGTCATAAAAAAGAAAGAAATATTACTACTTACAACAACATGAATGAACCTGAAGGACGTTGTGTTAAGTGAAATAATGCAGATGAGCACTTCATGGTCTGACTCATACGTAGACTCTAATTAAAGTTGATTCGTGGGATTAGAGACTAGATGGTGCTTACCAGAGGCTGGGACAATTGCAGTGGGGAGGGATTTGGGGAGACGTTGGTCAAAGGATATAAAATGACAGTTAGAAGGAGGAAATTGAAGTTAACTAGGGCACAGCCTGGTGACTGTAGTCAATAGTGATATATTGTATTCTTGAAAAATGCTAACAGAATAGACGTTAAGTGTTCTCACCACAAAAATAACTATGTAAGGCGATGCATATGTTAAGTAACTAGATTTAAACATTCCACTATATATATATGTATATATAAATAATAAAATGTGTTATTTTTAAAAATTGACATAAAATTGTATGTACATTTTTTGGCTGGGTGCAATGGCTCATGCCTGTAATCCTAGCACTCTGAGTGGCCAAGACAGGCAGATTGCTTGAGCTCAGGAGTTCGAGATCATTCTAAGCGAGAGCAAGACCCCCTCTCTAAAAGAAAGAACAGCCAGTTGTAGTGGGCACCTGTAGTCCCAGCTACTCAGGAGGCTGAGGCAAGAGGATCCCCTGAGCCCAAGAGTCTGAGATTGCTGTGAGCTATGATCCCACAGCCCTCAACCCCAGGGCAACTGAGTGAGACTCTGTCTCAAAAAATAAATAAATAAAAATAATACATTTTTTAAAATGTTATACAAAAATATTTTACTGCAGAGTTAGGTATTATTTCCTTGCCTTTTTTATATAAATTTTATATAATTATTTTACAATTACAATTGTATTACGGTATTACTTACATAAAAATTTATATTTAATATTGTGCTAATTAAATAATCATATTAAAATTATATTATAGCACCTAATGAATGATTTATAACTATAATATAAACATTCAAATTATATTATCACTTAATTGTATCATAAAATCTTAATATTAAATATTTGAATTACAGTTTTATATTAAGCTACACATTATAATATTAAAATTACATATTATAATTTATAAAACTATTCAACTATATCTTAATATGGTCTGATTTAATTTATATATAAACTCTCCCAGAGCTAAGAATTGCTGATATCTCTGTTTATATTTGCTTTTTGTTTGTCTTTTCAATTGGCATTTCTTGAACCTTGCCTACTGGTATGTAGGTACACCAGGCACTATTCTAAGCACTGGAGATATAGTTGTGATCAAACAGGCAAAGATCCCTGGTCCCTTTGCTCTGACATGCCAGAAGCAAATAATAAACAATTAAATTTAGAGGGTAGTATGTGGTATAAAAAATCTATTTCCTTAATTTTCTGTGTTCTATGGTTAATCTTTTGCCACACACTCCATCATATCTGTTAATGCCCACTAGTATTATTTAAGTGTGCAGACATATCAGATAATCAGTTTTAAAAGAGATCTGTCCACCAGCAGAGCTGCACATTCATTGAGACATCCCCAAATATCAGTATATGGGCCTTTTACCCAAACAAGAAATTTCTTATCTCTCCAGAGCTGTAGATGTCCTGCAGACCAGTTTGTCCTGAGGGCAGAAATCAGAAACTATGTTCTCCTGTGTAGTTTTTTCTTTAAACCTATTTATTCAACCATGAGCTTCACCTGCCCTCTGCGATGAGAGGCCCCTTAAACTGCAGCGCCACCTCAGAGGCAAAACTCTGTGCAGGTGGGTGTCATCCTCCAGGATGTGGGGTGCCCTGAGTCAGAGACCTCTGCCCTCCAGGAAGAACACACAGGTCTGGGCCCCAAGACCCAGGAACATAAATGGCCCCACTCGCCATCATCCCCGAGGCCCTGCTGGAGACTTTTGTGCTTCCAATTCCCACAGCTCTGGATTCTGCAGGGTCAAAAGTCTTGGTCCACAAAGGAAGGCCCTCCTGCCAGGGAACAAAACAACATTCCATTGACCTACAAGCTATGAGCTGGGCACTTTGAGCTTTATTTCTGTCCAGGGAATAACAGTCAAGAAGAGCGGTCACCAGCACAGCAGGGTCACAGGACTCTATCAGACAGAGGTGGAGACGAGAGGAAATCTATCTCAGGTGACCCCCAGGACATCTCCGGTGCTCCTTTTGACTGTCAAACAGATAACGGTCCCAACCTGAGAAGGACAGACTTATCAGGGGCTCAGACCCCAAGGAATGAAGAGCTTGGGTCACAAGGCCAGGTGTGCCACCAAGGGCAACAGAACACCAGCTGAAAGCAAGGGGCTTGAGAATGGAGGGCAAGGGCAGAAAAGGAAGAGGCCACAGGCAGCTGAACAGCAGCTGCAAGAGTGGAGAGTCATGGTTCCCCTCCCCAGCTTCCCCTTTCCACTCATGAAGAGAGGCTGCTGGGACCCTGAGGGGATACTCTTTGAACCTGTGGATCCACATAGCACAAGGTGAACTGTGGCAGCCGTGGCTGCACGTGGCTCAACTCTCCCTCTGAGAAATGACGTGTCCTCTGCTGCAAGGAACACATTTAGGTAACAGACACCAGCTGCCCATGCCTTCAAGGCTGCCCTCCGCTCAGGCCAAGGCCATCCTTTTCCCAGCACCCCCAGCCAGTGACTAAGCTTCTCTGCCCAGGGTGGGGCTCTAAAGTGCATCCATTGCTCTGGGGCTCCCATCGATTCTGGAATCTGCATTGTGGTCTGGGTTGTGCCCCACCCCGATCCTGCTTCCCCCTCTCTTTTCTTCACCCATGTCAGATTGCATTCCAGTAAAACTTCCCTGCCCGATTCTTCTTTCATAGTCCAAAGGCACTAGCCCCTCCCAACACCCTCTTGCACTCCTGTCCATCTCAGCATTTCCTGGAAGACTTGGCCGACACCCTCAGTCCAGCAGCTCCTGAATGATGTGGGATAAACTGATCAGTGGATCCCACAGTCACAAGTCTCCCATCACACCTTTTTTGTAAATTGTGTCCTGTGGTCCCACAAGATGTTATACAGGATCCACGTTGTTGAGTCAAACATTCTGTCAGCCTTTGGATGGTGGTTGTGACTCAGCCCCTGAAGGTGGAAAGGACAAACTGCTAACCAGAATATGTATCCGTTCCAGGCAAAATGAATTGTTGCCCTTTCCACAGTAGAAGGGGGTCGATGCTGTCAATGGTCACCAAGTGCCTCGCTGCTCCCCTTGAGGAATATTGCCACCTTGGGGACTCAGCACCAAACTCGTGTTGATAAAAGCAGCAACAGCTGCAGCTAACTGCCTGAATGTGAGAGACCCCATGCCAATGGGTCCATACCTAGCCCAAATCTCCCATCATAGTTACTCATTCATAAGCTCACTGCACAGCACTGGGGTGGCCAAATTACTCTGTCCCTGTGTTGTTTAATGACTGCTCCCTAGTATATATTTTCTGTTGCATACTTTCTAGCCTGTGATACAAAGATATTCACACTTTATGTATCCTTCCACACGTCTACCCATGCGCCTCTACCAAAAACTCTATATCCCATTCCTTTCAATCTAGCATATTCCAGGCCCCAACCAGTCTGCTAAGCCCTTGCCACTGCCATGTTTATCCTTACCTTGGGCTGTTTCTCCTTCTACACCACGGGTGACCATTTGCACCACCCAAAGCTTTGCCCCTAGGTAGTATTTCTCCTTGCCATTATCCTTCTTTTTTTTTCGAGACAGAGTCTCATAGCTGTCACCCTGGGTAGAATGCCATGCATCATAGTTCACAGTAACCTCCAACTTAGGCTCAAGCAATCCTCTTGCCTCAGTTTTTCAATTTTTAGTAAAAATAGGGTCTTGCTTTTGTTCAGGCTGGTCTCGAACTCAAGAGCTCAAGCAATCCACCCACCTAGGCCTCCCAGAATGCTAGGATTACAGGCCACTGTGACTGGCCACCATTATCTTTCAAAACAACACTTTAGTAGGGTTGAGGTACAACAGCAGTTAATTTTCATTTGTTCCAGTATAACAGGAGACCCATCCATACTCCAGGCTTGTGTTTTCCCATGTTCACCAGCTGATGGTAAAGCCGTAGGCAGCTCCTCCAGCATGAGGCATAGCAATTCCTCCCTGAAAGCCGTAGGCAGCTCCTCCAGCATGAGGCATAGCAATTGTGGCATCCGTAGCCAATTAACTTCTAACTCATCACAGCAGAATATAAGAACTGTCTTTCCAAGGTCCTTGCCAGGGTGTTACATCCTATATCAAAAGAAAGTATCCCATATTTTTAAAAAATATTCCTTATTCAGCTTTAATTTCCATCCTCCTTAATCCAGCATCCTCAGGAGTCATTCCTAGACGCACTCTTCTAGATTTTCACAGGCCCTGTAGCTCCTTTTACATATAATTTCCCCTTTCCAACAGCAAACTTAGCCTTTCCCCAGGTAGATCATGCTGAGACTTGGCCTTAGCTATTGGTCTGGTGGCCAGGAAGGGAGATGGAAACAGATCCCAAGATGCCCCCTATTGTCTCAAAGGCACTGCTGTCAGATGCAGCTTCTCCATAGTATTCAAGTGAGTGGGAGGACTCTGTCTTCCAACCTAGTGGACTACTGCAATCTCAAGAGTCCAAAGGAATCTGAGGAGTCTAGGTACTCAAGTACCTCTACCCTGCTAGCCCCATCCCAAATCTCAGTTTCATTCTCTTCCTACTAGAGATCTGACTTTGTCATAGAAGACCCAATTAAGACAAGCATTCAGACTTTTTCAAAGTTCTATCGCTCTTTCTTTTTTTTTTTTTCTTTTTGAGACAGGTGTTAAGCTGTCACCCTGAGTAGAGTGCCATGGTATCATCACAGCTCACAGCAACCTCCAACTCTTGGGCTCAAGTGATCCTCTTGCCTCAGTTTTTCTATTTTTAGTAGAGCCTCACTCTTTCTCAGGCTGGTCTCAAACTCATGAGCTCAAGCCATCCACCCACCTAGGCCTTCCAGAGTGCTAGGATTACAGGTGTGAGCCACAGTGCCGGGCCAAGTTCTGTCACTCTGAAAATTGTGATAGTCTTTAACCCTGTCATCCCTCAAGAACAGCACATAAGGGTCCCTTTAAATGCTGCAAGGAAGCCCTTTGACTCTCACATTTTAATAGTAACTGGTGATCGACTGCCATGAACAGGAAGGCCATTTAGCAACAGGCACCCAATTACGCCTTTATAATACTAGGGCTCTTGAACGTCTCAAATGCCAGAGATAATGAACAAGCCAGTGCACCTTCCACGTGCATCCCACCCACTCTATCACAAGTAAAAGGCTTAACACCTCACAGTTGCTACAATCCAGGGATTTCAGTACCCACAAGCAGTGATGGAGACTCACTGCTCCCCCCAGGGAAGGGATCCAACGGAGCAACCCCTCAGAGTCTGCTTCCCAGAACCCCTCTTCAGGTCCCAGCCACTATAGTTCAAGTTCTCTAGAAGCAGAGTCTGAATGAGGATTTGCATTCCTGATTAAAATAAATATTCAAATTTAAAAATTGGTAGAAATTCAAAATAAAGCATGCCAACTAATAACTTTATGTAAGGCTAGGCCTCAAACATACCACCATTAATTATATCAGAAAGTTAATTGTATTCTATAAATTATAAGGATAAAATATGCAAAGAAATATTTTAAAGACATTTTTAAATCTGGGCAGAACATCAAAACAGCATCCACCAAATTCCCTATCCATTGGGTTTAAAATATCTATTTCAAAATGAAGATCTTGACATGGGAATTTTGCCCACCAGAAACAACAACAACAAAAAATTATGCACAACAGTGGAAGAAAAAATGTATTATTTTCACAGTGTGAACTTAGACAAATCCAAATGGTGCTACAAATTCAAAAAAGTTTAGCTATCAGGGAATTTCAACAAGGAATCATATCTAAGAAACTAGGAATTAATAGTCAAGGATAAAGTGTGGGAATCCAGTTATAAGTCTCATCCCCACCAGTCAACGGATTGTGTAACAGAATGAAAATGCTTAACATAAATATGTAAATTTAAAGACAGGTAAGGACTCAAAATAAAATTAGCCTACTATTAATTTACATAAGGCTAAGCCTCAAACATCTCATAATTAATCATACCAGAAAATTAATATACTCTGTAAATTCTAAAGAGAAAATGTGCAAAGATGTATTTTAAAAGACGTTTTTAGCTCAAATTTCTCTGTTTGAATTCATAAAGCTCCCTTCTGGTTTCCAATCTGTCATGTGAAGAAGCATCTAATTGACTGCAGTTTCAGAATTGGTGGAAAACAGAAACAGTCCAAAGGCCAATAATAGCGTTGAAATGCCGTTCTTCTTTACCAAAAACTAGGTTTCCGTCCAAAGATACAGGCTTTAGAAAATGCATTATTTATTTAGCTCTGAGAATAGAGAAGCCAGGCTCTGTTCAGGAGTTTTCTTGCTTTCTGTTATCAAAATGACATTCTACTTTATAACCACGCTTCTACATAATAGCCTTGCTATTTCCATTTAAAATGTTTAGACCTTTTTCTTAGAGGGCAAAAGAGGAGTCACATAGTGGAGCATTCTGGGCTGTTCAATATGGAAATTGTCCAAATAAGATACAAATTCACACAGCTATTTTTAAAAAATGACCTTGAGCAAACACTGAGATTTCTGTACATCAGCTGTGAAGATCAGAAATTTCCAGCATTTGTTGGGAGAAAAGAGTAAAGTTTGAATAACTCCAGCATATTCCCAGGGTACCAGCTATTATAAACATTTTGTCTGGTCATATATTTAAAAAGAATCATTATAACTAAAGTAAAAAAAAAATATGGAATGGGAAAGTTTAACACCTCAAAGTGCCAACAAGGAACGCCCAGTCTTTGTTGTTGACAAACGCGCTTCCAGAAAAGAAAAAATATATATAAACATAGAAATAAATGAATTTCTATATTCTTTATATAATATACATATATATATATATATATAATCTTTAAACAAAAACTGTAGCATAGAAACTATAGAATGTCTTTGATGTTGGTGTACATGAGTAGAGTTCATTCAAAAATCAAAGGGCAAAGATTTTAAGAAACCCAAGCCTAGAATCATAGGATTTAGAGCTGAAGGGGCTAGAAAACTTATTTTATGGATGAGGAGATTCAAAATGGGGATCGAAGGAATTTGAGTTGGGTAACAACTTCAGACCCACAGGGATTTAACTTGAATATTTCTTATAAAAGGAATGTTTAGGCTCAGCACCTATAGCTCAGCGGCTAAAGCGCCAGCCACATACACCAGAGCTGGTGTGTTCAAACCTGGCCCGGGCCTGCCAAACAATGACAACTACAACCAAAATAATAGCCGGGCATTGTGGCGGGAGCCTGTAGTCCCAGCTACTTGGGAGGCTGAGGCAAGAGAATTGCTTAAGCCCAAGAGTTGGAGGTGGCTGTGAGCTGTGATGCCACCGCGCTCTACCAAGGGTAACAAAGCAAGACTCTGTCTCAAAATAAATAAATAAATAAAAGGAATGTTCACAATATAATTATAGTTATTCTTTAAAACATTTCTTTGGATAGTAGATGTGAGAGCCATGATTTTCAACTGGTGTACCATGAATGTATCTTAGGTGTGATGAGAAACTAATTAAATTATTTTTGAAAGCACAGTGAGTATATTCTTTTTTTTTTTACTCTTTTTATTAGTCAACACTATTTAAGAGTGCTGTAGAAGTTTAACCCTAGGTTCAAGTGTACCATGGAATAAAAAAGGTTGAGAAACACTGTGCCAGAGGAAGTTAAAAATGGGAAGGGGGGCAGGGCAATTTTCAACCAAATAGAAACCTTAGCCACAATCCACAGAATCGCTGGCCATCCTGTGAAATATGGATCTAGAGTCCTAAGTACATTCACCAATTCTGCCACAAGAAATGTTGGCACATACAATCTGTGTGTCAGCTATTGGCATTTCAAATCAGTGGGGAAAATATTTGCCTATTAAATAAATGGTGTTGGAACAAAAGGCTAGATTTGGAGATAAAATTAAGTTAAACCTCTACTTCATAAAAATCATAAAAATAAAATACAGATCAATTAAAAAGCTACATGCTTTAGGCTTGGTGCCCGTAGCACAGTGGTAGCACAGTGGTTATGGCACCAGCCACGTGCACAGAGGGTGGTAGGTTCAAACCCGGCCCTGGCCAGCTAAACAACAATGACAACTGCAACAAAAAAATAGCCGGGTGTTGTGGCATGTGCCTGTAGTCCCAGTTACTTGGGAGGCTGAGGCAACAGAATCACTGAAGCTCAAGAGTTTGAAGTTGCTGTGAGCTATCACGCCATGGCACTCTACCGAGGGTAACATAGTAAGACTCTGTGGCAAAAAAAAAAAAAAAAAAAAAACTATGTGCTTTAAATTAAGAATTCTCAACCAATGTAGATGATTCTGTTGGTATTTATCACTGTGTTTCTGTATGATTCTGTTGGTATCTATCACTTATCACTGTATGATAAGAAAGGTGCATCCATGTCAAGATCTAGGAACTACATAGGCACCAATACTGGGGTGAGTTCAGCATGTGGAAGGCCAAAGAAATGCAATGTAATAAAGTGACAGAGCAAGTGAGAGAGCAGAAGATGGGGTCCCAGAGCTGGGAAGGAATCAGACGAGGAGAGTAGATGGGTTTCCAAGTATAATGGAAGTTTAACAGTGGTTTTAAGCATGGGTGACACTATTTAGGTTTTAGAAAGACACTCAGGAAGACTAATAAAAGTACAAAAGTGGATTCGGGGTCTGTAATGCAGACAAAATAACTGGGTCCTTAATAGGGCTTGAAGGCAGGCCAGCAATCCAGGATGACTCCTAAACGCCAGCTGGTAGGGATGGCAGTGCCATTTACTAAGGGGTAAGGGCAATTCCCAGGAGAGGAGTTAATGATTCTATTTGGGGCATGATGTAGATAGCCCTGTCGTAATGCCCAATCATCAGTTCCATATCTGAGTTAAAGAGCCCAGGCAAGAGATTTGCACTGGAAATAAAAATCTAAGGATTCACCTGCATATAGGTGTTACCTAAAAGTTAGGTCAGACTGCTGTCAAACCACAAGGGGGTGACTCATGGCACAAATATCCAATTATTGAAACAGTAAGAATTGCCAAAGAAGAAGGGAAATTTTTGTATGACAGATCTTGGCAGAACAGAAGCTGCCTGAATCCCTCTGTCTGACTAAAGGGCCATGCGCCTTGCAGCAGGTCATGGTGTATCTTACGAGGCTTCACGCGCTGGGAGCAAGTTCTGGGGGACTGTGAATCTTAGTGGCAGGAAGTCTACCCTATATTGGAGAGCCTCATGCAGCCTCACACAAACCTTTTCCCCTCCTCCCCCTCCTCCTCTCCTCCTAAGGCAAAGACACAAAGGATCTAGCTATCTCCACCCCCTGGAAGTTTGTGCCAAGCTGTGGAATTTGCCCAGCCCCTCTGGCCCCATATAAAACATCTCAAAATGCCTCCCCCAGCACAGACACTATCTTTGCCCTGTCCAGGTGGGTCAGCCTCCCCTTTCAATAAACCTACCCGAACATCTCCACTGTAGCCCCTACTCTGGGTGCCACCATTTACACCTTTCATCCTGGAGCCATCAGAATCTCAAAACTTTTGTCTTACAGAAAAATCCATCATTTCAGGCCAGGTGTGGTGGCTCACACCTATAACCCCAGCATTTTGGGAGACCTATGAAGGAGGATTACTCATGGCCAGGAGTTCAAGTCCATCACTTCTGGAAAACAACTCAAATGATCAAGTAGTTTCTTAAGGGAGAGGATTATTAAAAACATATAGGGGCTCCTGGAGCTGATTACAAGATCAGATAGGACAAGAATATCGATAAATAAAAGAGCAGGACCCAAGACAGAGCCCTGGAGGATGCCTGTTTTTAGAGGGCTAGCAGAGGAGAGGACAGAGCCTTAGATAGACTGCGAGCAGGAGCCCAGAAGGTGGGGAAACAGGCTCAAGGCTCACAGCCTCACTGGAGCCTCAAGAAGAAAGCATTTCATCAACTGTGTCAAGAGCTATCGCAAGGTCAACTGGGACAAGCAGAGAGAATCTGCAGTCAGCTCAGACGTGATATAAATCATGGGTGACCTTCATAAGTGTGATAAGAGCTGATTCAGGACAGGGCTTTGGATAAAAGCCCCATTCTGAACAGTTACGCAGAGAAAGAGAGTAAGAACAAGACAGCAAGTGCAGACATTGTTTCAAGTAATTTTGCTGTGAAAATCGGGCAGAAGCCAGAGGAAGGCGTCAGTCCGAGGGGTGTTTCTCAACGCGTGATAATAAGGTCTACCAGACGCTTTGCAAGAGCTTCCGACCAGTGTGCTTATTAACGCTGACTCAGCATTTGCACTGGGCCAGGTCCTCGCCCACATACTTTCTCGTACTGCTGTTTAATTATCAAAAATATCACTGTTTCAGCAAGGAAGTTACCGAGGCACAGAGAAGTCAGTAAAAGTCACACTGTTGATAAGTTACAGAAATATTATTTGAAAACTGGCAATCTGACCTCCCTTCCCCCGCACTAGAAAATGCAAGGAAAATAGCAGATAATTGTAGAAAAGGTGGGAGAAACTAGGCTCCAGGAGAGAACAGAGGGATTGGTCTTATGTATGAAAACAATGTCTAGATACAGACATGGGGAGTTAGGTTTGTTGTGGGAGTTAATGATTCTCCTCTAATCCTATCTACTACTTATATACTTAAAATAAATACATTTTTAGAAATTATTAACACTTTCCTGCCCTGAAAGGACTTGCAGTCCCATAGGGGAAACAGGTAACCAAGCAAGTGGCTCACGTAAAGTGCTTAGAATGGAGCCCGGATCGCAGAGGCTGTGTGAGGTGAGCTTCTGTTGGGCTCCGTGGTACTGGTGTTACTGGGGTCTACGCGCAGAGCACAGAGGGGCTCAGAGCAGTCAACGCCATTGTAGGAGAACCAGGCCAGGCACTCAGAGGCTCCCGTTGTTACCAGAATTGCTGAGCCAGGTTCTTATCTCGCTACTGATGAATGAATTGGCAGACCGAGAGAGACAGCAAGTGAAATGAGTTTATGAAGAGCAAGTTTAAACAGCCTGGCATGGTGGCCCATGCCTATCCCAGCTACTCAGGAAGCTGAGGCAAGAGGATCTCTTGAGCCCAGGAATTTAAGGTTGCTATGAGCTGTGATGACCCCATGGCACTGTACCCAGGGTAACAGAGTGAGATTCTGTCTCAAAAGAAAAAAAAAAAAACAGAGCAAGTTTCAGGACAAGTAGGGAAATTCCCTTTATTGAAAGAGAAAAGAGGGAAATGAGCAAAGCCTCTGACCCAGCAGAGGGGACCGAGGGGGTGGCCTGGGAAAACTACATGCTCAGGGGGTTGTATATGTTGTCTAACCTTCTCTATCCGCTTTGTGTGGAAGGAAATGGAACCTATGTCCCTTTGCTCTTTTGTGTTTATATTTCTGTTCCTTTTTGTTTTAACTTCTGGTGCTAGGTTCATACATTTAAAGTTAAAACTTAATCTACCATGTGCCACAAGACTTCTACAAAGGCCTGATGACAAGCCTCCCTGGTCACTATGACTCTCTGCAGAATGTGGTTCAAAGCAACCACACCCCAGCCTTCTGCTGTGGGGCTGCCAAGGGCAGCGTGCTCCTTCAACCCCAGCTGCCTCAACTTCCCTATGCTACACTTTTGTCACACCAAAAGACAAAAAGACTCTTGAGTTAACACTCGGGATGCCCTTTATAAAGTGAGTAGGTGAGTTGAGTCAGCTGGGTGGAGTGGAGGACAGCAGAGAATATCACAGGGAGTAGAGTAGAGGACAGCAGAGAATATCACAGGGAGAGGGAGTGGAGGGCAGCAGAGAGCATCACAGGGAGTGGAGTGGAGGACAGCAGAGAATATCACAGGGAGAGGGAGTGGAGGGCAGCAGAGAGCATCACAGGGAGTGGAGTGGAGGACAGCAGAGAATATCACAAGGAGAGGGAAAGTATGAGCAACGGGATACAGGAGAATCAAGGCAGCTGTAGCAGGAAAGAT
>CAUYTI010044345.1:0-15572 GCA_963575145.1 Galago senegalensis | reverse complement strand
CAGCGCGGACCCGCCAAACAACAATGACGGCTGCAACCAAAAAATAGCCGGGCGCTGTGGCGGGAGCCTGCGGTCCCAGCTACTTGGGAGGTGGAGGCAAGAGACTCGCTTGAGCCCAGGATTTGGAGGTTGCTGTGAGCTGTAATGCCAGGGCACTCTACCCAGGGGGACAGCTTGAGGCTCTGTCTCAAAAAAAAAAAAAAAGCAACTTCAATTGAAAAATGGACATTATTTTATAGAAATCTAACTAGTACACCCTTAGTAATTAAACAAAATGAAAACTATTTGTTAATTTTAAAGTTAACTAACATTTTGATGACTTTGTTGTGTCTGCTTTTTGTTGGAAAGCATTTGAATATTTGGTTGAAGCATGGAGGGCTGCTGTTTCAGCTGATCCTCTAGATGGGTATCCGGTATTTGTGAATTTAAGGGTATCTTCGATTTGGGGTGGGCAGGAGAATGTATATTTGCAGCAATAAGTGGTTGAAAAACAAGAAAGCATTTTTTCAGGCCACCACACCTTCCCCTACTCTCCTAAAATTTGGATTCAATCAAAAGGTTGCACTTACAGACCCAAAGGCCCCATGTGGCCTTAAGGCATCAGGTTCCCCACCCCTGAAATGCTATTTCCTCAACTTTCACTTTCTTTTTCCTAATCAAGGAGAAAAAAAATCCCAACATTTTAATTTTCATGCATCTACTGTGGTTGCAGACCTTGACGTCTTGAATTATTCATTGAGTAAATACCCACTATTCATCAGGTGGCATGTGAGGAAATGGAAAGAATAATAAAGGCTGGTGTCCTTTGAGAGTTCCCCTTTATTCCTGTTGTCTGTATTTCCAGGAAAAGTGCTCTCAGGGGCTACTTCAGCACTCTTCTTCCATGGGCACCGATCACGGATCCTTTCTGTTGCGTGGCCCCCACATTCTTCTTGCATGGTTTTTCTCTTGAAATGGGGAGGGCCTCGCAGCTCTCCAGGCAGACCTCATGCCCTACTTCATCTGGGATTTCCTCTCTTACTCTCAGCAACAGAAGGATGGTGAAAAGACATCATTTCTTTCTTTGGAATCACGGTGTTAGCTGTTTAAATTAGGTGAAAAGTTATTTTGTTTAAATTATCATTATTATTTTGGTTTTTTTTGCAGGTTTTTTTTTTTTTTTTGGCCGGGGCTGGGTTTGAACCCTCCACCTCTGGCATGTGGGGTCAGTGCCTTACTCCTTTGAGCCACAGGCACTGCCCATTTTGTTTAAATTAGATGAAAGGTTATTTTGTGTAGAACAAATCAAAGTTATCCTTTTTTTTTAATTAAATCATAGCTGTGTACATTAATGCAATCATGGGGTACAATGTGCTGGTTTTATATACAATTTGAAATATTTTCATCAAACTGGTTAACATAGCCTTCACTGCATTTTTTTGGTTATTGTGTTAAGACATTTATATTCTACACCTAGTAAATTTAACATGTACCCTTGTAAAATTCACCATAGGTGTGGTCCCTCCGATTACCCTTCCTCTACTCATCCTCCTCCCTTTTCTCCCCTCCTTCTCTTCTTTCCCCTTTATCTTGGGCTATAGTTGGGTTATAGCTTTTGTATGGAAGTGTGGGTGCTTGTAAATTAGTTTCATAGTAGGGCTGAGTACACTGAATACTTTTCCTTCCATTCTTGAGATACTTTGCTAAGAAGAATATGTTCCAGCTCCATCCATGTAAAGATGAAAGAGGTAAAGCCTGCACCTTTTTTTAAGGCTGCATAATATTCCATAGTGTCCATATACCACAATTTATTAATCCATTCATGGGTCAGTGGGCACTTGGGCTTTTTCCATGACTTAGCCAAAGTTATTCTTTAACTAGATTTCAGAATATCCCAACTTTGCCATAAGCTGTTTTGTAAAGGCTGGTTTTAATGACTATCTTCATAAGAGATTATTAAATAAGATGCATGCGAATCTGGTCCTTTTCTTTTACAATATCACGTACAGTCTTTTGTCTGAGAAGTAAAATCACTATTTTTCTCAAACTAAAAAATTACCCAATTGAATTGGCACACCAGAAAGGATTTCATCAGAGTGGGGAGGGGGACAAATAACCAGCTTGAGTCTGGATGGTAGATTCTAAGTCACCCGTGATTAACAGCTGCAGTCATACATCAGTGACAAAAGAGATGTTTTTTAGCTTGTTGGAAATGAGCAGAGATAGAAACGGAGGCTGAGCGATTCCCGGCGTCACTTGTTTGCTTATTTGGAGCTGTTTGAAATGTGGACCAAGGATATTCTCTTCCCTTCCCAAAAACTCTTCCCCAAAACTCTTCTCCCTGTTTTACCTTCATTTTGTTACTTGTTTTCTGTTCCTGCTCCTGTCTGATTGTGCTGCCTCACATTTTTGAAACTTATGGTTTTGTCTTTAATTATAAGTCAGTATTCCAATTATGATTCTAGTAATTCTAATTCTATCCCCTCACTCTGGTGCCTCCTCAGTACAGTCTTTTTCCTACTTCAATAAAAGGGTAAAATAAATATTTCTGAATCAGTAAACTAAACATCTTAGACATTTTTTTTGTATTTGGTGGAAAATATTTACACGAAAAGTTTTAATTACTTTTGTTTTGATTAAATACATCTGGTGTTCTATGTAGTAGGTACTCATGAAAGTACTGGGGGAGCATTTTTACTTAGGCCACAGGTCTACTGAGACACTTGAGGTCTTCTATTTGTGTGAGTGACGATGTCACATCTGCGCTCTCAGCTCTCAGCATTGACATCACCTGGGGGGAGCTGGCTAGAACTGCAGTATCTCAAGCTTCACCCATTCCTACGGACTCAGAAGATTTCTGGGTGATTCATATACACAGTGAAATTCACATGCTGCATTAGAGGACACACAGCAATCTGTGGCTTTTCGCTAGCGGTTCTCAACCTGTGGGTCGTGACCCACAGGAACTGTATTAAAGGGTCGCGGCATTAGGAAGGTTGAGAAGCACTGCGCTAGAGGGTTGTCAATGTACAGAATTTCCTAAATAAATAATATGCTAATTTAGCATATTAGGGCACTGAACTGAAGTCTATCTTGGCAGCTTCCAAGAGTTGAGGTCATATAGTGTAAACCAGAATCGAAGAGGGTGACTTAGAAGAGAGAATCTAACTTATTAGATGTTTGGGGCTGTTTTAGTAGGGGATTTGTGAATATTTCTATATTGTTCTCAATAAATAATTAGTAGATTTATACAGCCCTGTAGGGGTGTGCATAAACAAGTAGTCTATTTCCATCATCTTTATTTGGATGGCTGACCAGTTGGAGAAGCTAGACACGAATAACCAGTTCAGTCTTTACGATCAAGTCGAGAAAATTACATGTAGACTTAACACACCTACTTCCTTTTCTGGATGATGTTACAGACTTAAGGAAGCTGGTAGGAGTCCAAAATTCTCTGGGTGCCTTTGTGAATCACTTCACCTGATTGATATATGTACCTTTTTAAAATGATGGGTTCTTATACTGAGGGATACGTGGAGATTAAATGATCAGAGTAATTCTGAGCCCATTAAATTATAGGCTGTCATCTTTTATGGGGATTTACTTTCCTGGTACAGCATGTTTTTTTTCCATCACTGGTTTTACTTTTCTTTAATTTGGGGCATAGATTTTGAGCTCTCTATTCATGAGAAATCAAGGTTCCTTTTTTTAGACGTGCTGCTCTGTCATGAGGAAGCGATGGGAAGGCCTATTATTCTCCAGCCACATCCCTACCACTGAATAAAGGAGTGAGTTCAGGACAAGATTCATGAACTTCAGACCCGATTTTAAAAAACTTGAAGAGTTCTTCCAAATTCTTTTCAAGTAACTTGGTTGTGGTTTTGAATGATTAGGGAAATGTTCTTTTTTTTTTTTTTAAGAAGAATTAAAAAAAATACAATCTCATGAAAAACACAGAGGTGTTTAAGAATGCAGAGACATTGTGTCAATCTACAAGACACCGTGTATAAATCAGAATTCTGATGTCCCTTGAAAGGGAACTTATTCAGTAATACTTTAAAGGTTGGCAGTAGAGTGAGGTCTGTGGAGAAAGGGACAACTGGATCTAGCACCCAGGACTTCTGTCCCTGGAGCCTTGAGGAGCTCACTAAACAGTGTTGCCACCCCCACCCTGGCACTAGGGAGGATAGCTATATCTCCACCATTCACAGCCAGGCCTTGTTAGGACATATGACCCTTCCTGAATTTCCACAGTACCATCAAGACCACACTGTAGCCACTAACAAGCATTCACCAGCAGTTCACGGAAAACAACCGAAAATTGCCATATAGTGAGTAACAAATAACTGCAGCTCAGATGTGGCCTGCTCTTTAGAGCTTGCCAAATGCACCCTCACTTCACTGGGAGAACTAGGGGCAAGAGAGCCACTTGGGCCGTTCTCTTCATTTTCATCTTCCAAGGCTGCTGCCTCTTCTGCCTGACATTGCTTGTTTCCTTCTCTCACTTAGGAGGAAGTGCTTCTCAGATGATTGACCACTCACTTCCTCACGAGCTTAAATTCAGAGGCTTCTCTGCTATGAGAGGAGAAGCACAGTAAATATGTGTCATGTGAGCTCATTTTTTTTCTCACTCCACCCGTAGGCTGGAGTGCAATAGAACGATCATAGCTCACTGTAAAATTAAACTGTTAGGCTCAAGGGATCCTCCTGAGTAGCTGGGACTAGGAACACGTGCCACTGTGCCTGGATAATTTTGTAAACTTTTTGTAGAT
Source organism: Galago senegalensis (assembly GCA_963575145.1). Taxonomy (NCBI): domain Eukaryota; kingdom Metazoa; phylum Chordata; class Mammalia; order Primates; family Galagidae; genus Galago; species Galago senegalensis. The sequence continues at coordinate 10,821 of CAUYTI010044345.1, read as the reverse complement.
ATGTGTGTCACTGTGTTGCCCAGGCTGGTCTTGAACTCCTAGCTCAAGTGATCCTCCCACCTTGGCCTCCCAAAGTGCTGGGATTATAGACTCTAGCCGCTGTGCTTGTACACATTTGTTGTGTGTGAACACTTGACAGAAAATGCCTGGAAATTTAAGAGGCCTCTATCACTGGCATTCTCAGAGGAAAGCTCAGTAGGCTGCAGACATTTGAAAACAAACAAATACCATGTTTCCCTGAAAATAAGACCTACCCCCTAAGTAAGTCCTAGCAGGATTTCTATGTATTTGTTAAATATAAGCCCTACCCTGATAATAAGACCTGCATTTCAGTGCAGAGAGGAAGACATCCCCTGAATATAAGCCCTACTGTGTCTTCTTGAGAAAAAAATCAATATAAGACAGTGTCTTATTTGGGGGGAAACACGGGTAACCAAAGACCTGGAGAAAATTCCAGAATAATCTTCAAAGTATGCTTTCACATGCTAATATTTCTCTAATGAAAAAGATTTCTTAAATTTGTATCTCATGTGGCCTCAGAGACTGGGGTGGTGATAGTAGTTGTGGTATGGGCTTCCTTTTTCCTTGTTTATTTTCCAAAACTTTTATTTTGGAAAATTTCTTCCATCTCTGTTGTAAACTAAAGATACATATGCTGGATAATATAACTTTAATTACTATGAGCACATTCAGTTATGTATTTTTGCAGTGAAGCATTATGATTGCCATCTTCTGGCAATTATTAAGAAAGCAGCTAAAATGAAAGGGGTGTGGGGGGAAGAACCAGTGAAAGCTGCTTGAGCTTGGAGCAGTGCTTTCCAGACCTGGTGCTCCAACCACATCCTAAGACCTGCCTGTGGTGTTTATTGACAGCAAATTCCTGGATCCCCAGCCCACACTTACATAATCAGAATCTCTGTAGGTGGAGAAGGAATCTGAGTTTACAATGAGAAGTAGATGATCCCTTTGCCCACTAAGGTTGGAGCACTGTGGGCTCAGAAAGTTGGCATAGACTTTGAGACCCGAACTTTCCTATTGATTAATTACATTAACTCAGCTGCCTTCTATTCCTCGCACACTCCATGTCTCCATCCCTACCAGTACCCTTGGCTGTGGGAGTCATGGGTAGGCTGTGTGTCCTCTCAGGGGCATCAACTCTTCTATCCTCCTGAGACACAGACACTGCAGTCAACCCGGCTCTCAGACTAGTTTCTCTGACTTAGTAATAACGTGGGATGAAATTTTCTTCAATTTTAATATGAATCTTTACCCTGTTCCATGTATGTAAATACATACATATCATATGTGTTCCATACCTGTGTCCAATACACATGCCCTGCATATATGTCCCATGCATGTATGTATCTCACATAGATCATATATGTGTGGGGCAAACATATATGGCATATGTAGCCTATGCATGAGCCACACATCATATATATATGTGTGTGTCTCATGCATACATATAGTCCTAAGAGAAATTCCTAGATTATATAATTCTCTTTTTCATACATTTTAAATTTGCAGTAGTTTCCTCAAAGATATTATTTCTTACTATGTGAAAATAATCTTTAAGGTATTTTTCCCAATGCCCCCCGGAGATTCCTGAACTTCTTCATCAGTCTTGATGTGTGTCTGGCAGATAGGAAAGCAGACTTGTCCTGGTGGGGTGATGAGCTCTCTCCTTGGAGAGAATTTATTTATAACAATGGAGCAGCGTTGTTTGTATTAACTTATTAATTCATTCAGTAAATATTTATTGAGTACCTGTTATGTACAAGGCACCATACCAGAGGATACAGAAGTGAAAAAAGGTACAAAAACAACTTACTCTCTTGCAGGTCACATTTCAGTGGGAGGAAACAGACAATAAATAAAAAAAATACTTTGAGTGCTAGGGAGAGAAATAATGCAGAGAAGCCTAGGGAGCATTGACGCTTTTGAAATGATAAATGGGCCACTCTTTGGAGACCAGTAAGAAGGCTGTATTTGAGCAAAGATCTGAAAAAGGTGAGAGAAGGGTGGGAGAGTAATGTTTCAGAGCGAGGGCATTCCAAGTGCAAAGACCTGAGATGGAAATCTGCTTGGCCCATTCCAGCTTAGCAAGGAGGTCTGTGTTGCAGGGACTGACAGAGCGAGGGAGCACTGGGAGAAAATGATGTCATAGAAGTGACCAGCTGCAGAATAAAGTGTTTGTAGACCCCTGAATGGACCCTGAGTGAAATGGTAGTCACCCATGGGTTTTTAGCAAGGGACGATGCTGGTGTGTTTTAAGAGAATCATTCTGGATGCTATGCTGAGAACAGACTGAAGAGGGCAAGGAAAAGAACAGGAAGACTAATTAGAAGACTGTGGAACCTTATTGTTCCCAGCTCTCCTCCTTCCAGGGTGGAATACATTCTCCTGTGTGGTTTCCACTGGATTAGGCCACTTGACTTTCTTTAGTCAATGGAATGTGAGTGAAAAGTGACTATGTGCCAGTCCAGAGGTGAAGTTTTTTTTTTTTTTTTTTTTTTGAGACAGAGCCTTAAGCTGTCCCCCTGGGTAGAGTGCCATGGCATTACAGCTCACAGCAACCTCCAACTCCTGGGCTCAAGTGAGTCTCCTGTCTCAGCTTCCCAAGTAGCTGGGACCACTGGCGCCCGCCACGATGCCCGGCTATTTTTTTGGTTGCAGCCATCGTTGTTTGGCAGGCCCGGGCTGGATTCGAACCCGCCACCTTAAGTGTATGTGGCTGGCACCTTAGCTACTTGAGCCACAGGCGCCGAGCCCAGAGGTGAAGCTTTAACAGACACAGCAAGTTTGTTCCACTCTCTTATTCTTGGGGCAAAAGAATATCCCAAATAGCCATGCCTCCTTTCCTGGGCCCTGGAAGTAGAAGCACTGAGTAGACTTAAACCTGACCAGCAGCTTAGAGCCTAGCCAAGATCATCCAGCAATTCTCCGCTAAGCATAGCAAAGCTGCGGCAGATTTGTAGACCTATGAACAAGAAATAGATTGCATTGAAAGCCACTTTGATTGGAGGAATACTTATGCAGGATTATTGCAGTAAAGTTAATACATGTACTATTGTAGTAAACCAGGGAAAGAGAGATGGTGAACGAGAGTAAAATAGGATGGTTATGGTAGGAGTAGATTCCAGATATGTTTTTTCAAGGCAAGAGTTGAAAGAATTTGCTGATGACTTAGATACGTAGTTTGAAAGAGAAGATTTGAAGTTCTGGTCCAATAATTGGAAGGATTGTGTTGCTATTAACTGACATGAAGAAGACTTACAGAGAGGCAAATTTACTTGATTTGGGTCATGCAGAAGAGATCCAAGTTAAACTTTATATATGTTAGGTTTGATATGCCTATCATATTTATAAGTAGAGATGTCTTCTTATATAATATTTACAAAAAGACATCTCCAGAAAGTAGCTTGATATCTAAATAAAAATTTCAGGGTTAACACTTCTGCTCTGGCAATGATGGGTCATGTGGAACGGACTTACTTTCTATCTCAAACAACCAGAAAATTGGACAAAATAATGCTTTTCAGGCACTGGGAATTCTGAGAAATGGAAAACTAATTACAAATTGAACCTTATTATTACCCTAGCTTGGCTTGCCATCTAGAGGCAGTTTCAGGCTTCAGGAGGTGGAAGGAAAACTCAGACAGAGCCTGATGGTCTATCTTAGTGGAGGGAATAGAGATAGGTGTTAAGGAAGGCGAAGGTGGCTAGGACCTTATTTTGGTGAGGGGGAGAGGCAGGAAAAGAGAGTGGAGGAGAGAGAGAAGATATGAGTCCACATAGCTATAAAGGGGTCTTTTGATCTTTGTGTATTGAAAAAGAGAAGAAACTACCCCAGTCAGGGGAAAGAACCCGTGAGAATCAATAAGCCAAATAATTCCTGAAGGTTGGGAAGAATTGGTTAGAATTCTTTGTTAGGATTTCCCTAACAAAGTTTAAAAGCAAGCATTTAAAAGCAAAGTTCAAAAGGCAGAGGCTGATGATTCTGAGTAACTTAACTGTGTGCCAGAAGAAAATCCAACACTTTTAAAAGTTATATAACAAAGTCTACCACCCAATTAGGTAAGGTTTCAACGTCCATTGCTGTAATAAAAAATTACCAAGCATTAGAAAGAATAAGAAGCATGACCCATAATTAGAAGTCAAATGTCAGTCAATAGACACAGCACCAGAAATGACAGAGGTAATGGAATGACTAAAACTGACAATTATAAATATGCTTCATGTCATCAAGAAGGTAGAGGAAAACATGAACATGATGAAGAGCCAGATCAAATCTATGGCGATTAAAAATATAATATCTGACAAAACTTGTGGCCTCCCTTTGAACAAATTTCCTACATGTGAAGGAGAAGAAAAAAATTATAAAATGTATGTGGTAAATGTATGGGTGATCACTGTCTAATTCTTTCAACTTTTCTTTCAATATATTTAAAGAATTTCCTAATAAAGTATTGGAAAACTTGGAGTGGTGCCTGTCACTCAAATGAGTAGGGGCAACGACCCATATACCGGAGGTGACAGGTTCAAACCCAGCCCCAGCCAAAAAAAAAATTATTGGAAAACTAAAAAAAAAAAAATTCTGAAATGGAGAAAAATGGGATGGGCTCAATAGCTGATTAGACACCACAGAAGACAGAGCTATAGAACCTGCCAAAAATGCAGCTGAAAGAGAAAAAAGGCTGATAGAAAAAGTGAATGGAACTTTACTGACCTCAGAGACAATTTCAGGAGGATCTGACATAATTGCAGGAGCAAGGTGGCGGGGGCAGAAAAATACTCAAAATGATAATATGGCCACATTTTTGCCTATATCTGATGCAAAATATAAATTCAAGAAATTCAACAAATCCTAAGAAGGAAAAGTACAAAGAAAACCCTACCAAGGCACTTGATAGTCAAATTTTAGAAAAAGTGATGTAAGAGATGATCCTAAAAGCAGCCCAAGGAAAACTAAGACACTGTCTCAACAGAAACTTTTCATCAGAAGTTGTATAAGCTAGCAGAGAGACCTCAAAATGTGGGAAGAAAAACCAGTGGTCAATCTAGTTTGGTTATTCAAAGGGTCATTTTTAAAAAATGAAGGTGAAATAAACACCTTTCTGGACAAACAAAAGCAGTCAAAATTTATCCAGTGGAAAGGAAGTTATTTAGGCAGAAGCAAAACGATGCCAGATGGAAATTTATATCTTCATATAGGGATAGAAAATGCCAGAAATAGTAAATCATGTGGATAAATATAAAATATCTGATTTTATTAGTTTTTAAGTCTCTTTCACAGATAATTTACTGCTTACAGGAAAATAGAAATGTTGCATAGCTGGCTCTGTAACACACATAGAAGTGTATGAGAAGGACGCATTCACTTAGCCCAGTTGTGTTAAACAGCTTAACATGCTTACGGCTTACGATGCTCCTTAGTGATCTCGGAAATCTGGAGTTAGAGTTTCACCCTGCACCGAATAGGGCTACTTTATGTAAACAATAGCAAGTGAAGAACTGACAGAGTATAACTTATAAAAAAGATCGAAGGGATATTGCATTTTCCATTTTGTTCTTTCTTTCATTGCATTGCCGAGGAAAGCAAGCTGCTATGCCCCAGGAACAGTCAACACCTATGGTGAGTTCACATGGAGAGAAAATGAGATCTCTGGAGAACACCCAGCACCAATTAATTTTCCAGTCACATGACTGAGCCATCTTGGAAGCAGATTCTCCAGCCCTGTAAAGTATTTGAATGACAGCAATTCCTTTTAACATCTCGACTGCAACTTAATGGGAAACCCTGAGTTGGAACCATCCAGCCAAGTCCTGATGCCCAGAAATGGTGTGAGATAATAAATGTTTACTGCTGCTTTAAGCTGCTAAGTTTGAGAGTAATTTGTTATTAAGCAATAGATAACTAAAACAACAGTCTCTAGCATCAGACAAATGACAAATGACAAATCATGTCAGCCATAGTGTAAGAAACCTTCAACAGTACCCTTCTGTTTCACTGTTCTGGCCACATATAATACTTTCTTTGTATGTTTTACTGTAGTTCCTACTTAGTACAGTTTGGTAAGAAAAAGAAACAAAAGATAGAGATATTGAATAGGAAAATGCAAAATGTCATTTTGCAGATGACAAAATCATCTACATTTAAAATCACAACTCAAGAATCCCACAAAGAAGCTACTGGAACTAACGTGTAAGTTTAGCAAGGTTGCAAGATACAAGGTTAATATTCAGAAATTAATTGCATTTTTATATAGTTATAACCAACAATTAGAATTAATGTAATAATACTATTTTAAAGCATTTAAAAAACTTTCAATGACATTAAAATATGAAGTATTTGAGGCTATCTTTCATAAAATATGTGTAAGATTTATTGATTCAAAAGTAAAAAATTTATTGAAAAATTAGAGAAACCTTAATGAATAGATACATGAACCATGTTCACAGATTGTTAAAAATTAACAAGGTAATTCAAGAATTTATACACAAATACCAAATTCCTGAAATTAATAAATGTTAAAAAAGAAGAAAATTGGAGAACTTATGCTGACTGATTTCTAATTTTACTCTAAAGCTGTAGTTATCTACTGGCATGGTGTTGGCATGGGGATGACATATAGAAAAATGGAAACAGATTACTCCCAAGTAAATGCGTATACATGTAGTCCATTTATTTTGGATAAAATTTTCAACGTTTCAAGGTAATTTAATGAAGGAAAGAGTAGTCTTTATAATCAATGATGCTAGAAAAATTGAATAGCCGCATGAACTCTATAAAAATTAAATTAAAGGGACTATACACCTCAATGTAAAAGCTAAAACATTTTATATAAGAAATCATACACAAATATCTTTGGAAAGGCAGTTTGGCTCAGTGTGATTCTTCAGAGGGTCCTCAAAGGGATTGAATAACTACTGTGTATTCTGGTAATGACTGTAATAGCATACACCTCAATCTCACTCTTCCTACTCCCTCACTGTTACTTCTAGGAATTATCTCTCAATAAACTGCCTGCATTCAAGTACTTGCCTTGAAACAGGCTTTGGGAAATCCAATTTAAGGAATTGAGAAGCCAGATTATTCAAAGGATCACTTGAATTGATATTTAAAAATAATAATAATTTTTGAGCAAATGATGTAATCTAGGAGTTACAATCTGCAAGGAACAAGTGGTGCATTAACTTAGCATAGAGCTTAGTGTCTGACACTTAGTAATGATTGGTAAATAGTTTTTGAATAAACAATGAATGGAGCACTTTGATCCTTCACACTCCTGTTTTGTGAATTTCAGTTTCCTACCATAGGAACTTCTTGAAGAATCATTCTGTTATCCATTGTGTGACATCCATACCGCACTGAGTTGACAAATAGAAATACATCTGATGGCTGGCTGAGGCCAGAACCTACCACTAAGTAGAAAAAATCAATCATGCTGCTTTGAATTTTTTGTAGAAGAACAGGTCTGGATATTTACTGAAAATTATTAGATTGGGAGTGGTGAAGAGGCTGAGGCTCAGTGAGTTGAGACTCTGGCAACACCCAGGTCGGAGAAGGATTTTGGACAAAGAAAATCCACTACTTAGATGAAGACAGAAAAAGTTTTAGGCAAGATGTGGACTAGAGACACTAGCCACTTGTGGCAGACAGGGGAAAGGGAACTCCAGCCATTTCTGATTGAGAGAACCTACCCAGGGACATCACAACAGAGAAGCAGTGGGAGATCCAGGAGCCAGTGAGGAGGTCTGGAGCTGAGGAAAACGCAGCACAGAAGGCAGCTGCCTGAGTACAGGCAGGGGCTGACTGGCTAGTCCTCCTGCAGAGGACTGGGACAGCAAAAGACTGTCCTGAAGTTTTTTTATTTTGGACTGAGCTGCTCACTGGATCTTCCTTGGAAAGCTTAAACAAGTGAATGGACTCAAACAGCATCAGGCAGCGCAGCCAAGATTGATGGGTGGGGTGGATCTCCCACCAGCTTGGCTACTAGCAGGTTGTTGCCATTCTGGGAAGGCCAAATAGGAGGAACAGACTGCCGGGTCCTAGTTTATGGCTGGCTCTGATGCACCTGCTGAGCTTGGGCAGCCATCTGTCGGGTGAGCTGAGTGGCCCCCATATCCCTGGGAAGACCGCTTTGTTGTCAGGGACCACTGTTTGAAGTGCCTCCTGAGAAATCTGGTGAGAGCTGTAGGACTCCAATCCTGTGGGGACTGAATTCTAATGAAGCAACCAGGCCCTGATTGAAGGCAAATAAATCAAGAAGACTGGACTGGTCTCCCCCACAATTTGAGAATGCCATCCAGACCCCAATTTGCTTAGCAAAACCAGCCTGTGTGTTCTCTGTCTCCTAATACCACAGTACTACATGATGTCCAGGAAATATATTTCAAAACACACACACACACACACACACACACACACACACACACACACTTCTTTCATTTTTGCTCCGGTTCTCAATTTTTCTTTAGTTTTTCTTTCTTTTTTGTTGTGTTTTTTTTTGGTTTGGTTGTATATTTATCTTTTAATTTTTATTTTCTTCAATAGCACAGTCTTCTCCATTTTTTGTTACCATTTTTCAGCTCCTTTTATTCTTTATTTTTTATTTCTCTACTTTTGGTAAAGATTTTTCTATTTCTGCATCTTTCCCACATAAATTTCTTATACAACAACTAAGATATCCTTTTTTTTTCTTTATCTCATATAATGGTATTTTTAAATTTTCTTTATCTATTTTGATTTTTTAAATTTATTTTGTCTTTTTTTGGAAGGCTGAGGATTCATGGCATTTGTCTGGCTAAAGGAGGTGACAAGCTCAGGGTCTAGGTTTTCCTTCTAGTTTTGGCCTTTGGAAATGTGGTATTGGCACATCTTCACTGCAACATACTGCAGATTTTTTAATACCTATATTTGGTGGAGGTGGGGTCTTGCTTTATCCCAGGTTGATAAGGAGCTCCTGACTTGGAGGGACTTACCTTACCTGGCCTCACAAAGTCCTAGAATTATGGATGTGATCAAAACTCTCTGCTGAACACCCTATTTCTCCCATCATTCTCTTTCTCGCTTTCTGTCTTTCTTCTCTCCATTTCTCTAATTCATTTATTCCACTCCTCTTCTTTTGTTTTGGTTATCTTTTTCTTTTCTTTCCTTCTTCTTGCTCTTTACTCTTATCTTCCTTTTGACCTTATACCAACAGTCCACTTCAACACCTAAGCTTTGAGACAAGGGAATTTTAAGTGAAGGACATAGTGAGAAGGAAAAAATAGGGGAAAAAAGTGTACTCATGAGGAAGAATGAACAGAAAAATTCTGGCAACATGAAAAACTAAAATAGAACAAACCCCTCAAGGGATTATGAGATAGCTTCTGAAGAAGATTAATGGAAATGATAGAAAGGAAATTCAAAATATGGATGGTAGGGCAGTGCCTGTGGCTCAAAGGAGTAGGATGCCAGCCCCATATCCCGGAGGTTGTGGGTTCAAACCCAGCCCTGGCCCAAAACTGCAAAATAAATAAAATAAAATATGGATGGCAAAAACAATAAAGGGAATTAACAAGAAAGTGGAGAAATAGAACAAAAAAATAGAAACAAGTATGAAAAATATAGAAAGGTTATGGCAGTGCTTGAGTAATTGAAGGAGTCAATCAGAGAAATTAAAAATGAAGTAGGTGGGCAATGCCTGTGGCTCAAGGAGTAGGGCACTGGCCCCATATACCGGGGGTGGTGGTGGGTTTGAGCCTGGCCCTGGCCAAAAACTGCAAAAAAAAAAAAAAAAAAAAAAAAAAGAAATAGGAAGTAGTAATAATAGATTAGACTGTGGAAAAGAAAGAATTTCAGAGCTAGAGGAAAAAACTCTTGAGTTAACACAGGTAGTTAAAGAGGCAGAAAAGAAGAAATAGAAAGAAGAACTGAACAGCAGAATAGAATTCAGAGATTTATGGGACTAAATGAAGTATTCAAAACATATAAATTATAGATATTCCTAAAAGGGAAGAAGAACATCCCAAAGGAATGGAAGCCCCACTGGAGGATATCATAAATGAAAATTTCCTACTATCTCAACATAAATAGAGCATCTCCAAGGCACATTGTAATGAACCTGTCCAAAGTCAAGACAAAAAAGAAAATTTGTGAAGCAGCCAGGAGTGTCAATATATGGGGCAGATCCATCGGGGGACAGCAAACTTTTCAGCTGAAACTTTCCAAGCCAGAAGAGGATGGTCATCTACTTTTAACCTTCTTAAGCAAAACAGTTGTCAGCTCAAAATTCTGTATCTTGGTAAAATGAGCTTCAAAATCAATGTAAAAATCAAATCTTTTACTGATATACAAACACTGAGGAAATTAACAAGACCAGCTCTTCAGGAAATAGCCCTGTTCTCCACAATAACCACTAGCAAAGTAAACACCTAGAAACTACAGGACAAAACCTAGCATCCACAATGACACAAAGGAGAAAACTAAGTAATGGATTTTCACAAAATGATATGACTAGAACTCAGCTATGCTTATTGTTTCTCTTAATAAATATTAATGGCTTGAATTCCTTACTGAAGAGACACAGGCTGGCTGATTAGATAAAAAAGCATAAGCCATCCATATTCTGTCTCCAGGAAACACACCTAAACTTGAAGGACAAAACAAGACTTAGGGTAATGTGTTGGAAAACAGTATTTCAGGCAAATGGAAATCAGAAGAAAGGAGAGATTGCAATCTTATTTTCAGATACAAGTGTATTTAAAGCAACTAAAGTTAAGAAAGACAAAGATGGTCACTTCCTACTGGTTAGGGGAGTAGAAATTTCAATTCTA
>CAUYTI010044342.1:0-14312 GCA_963575145.1 Galago senegalensis | reverse complement strand
CTCTCGCGGCGGGCGGGCGGGGGGGGGGGGCGGGGGGGCGGGGGGGGGGGGGGGCCCCGGGGGGGGCGGGCGGGGGGGGGGCGGGAAGGGCCCATCTCTGCTGGAGCCACAGTTTCTGGGAGAAGTTTCCACTCAGGAAAGAGCCACATTTCAGCCAGAGCCAGCCAGTCAGTGAAGTTCTATGCTCCCCGGAGGTGACATGTTCACACAGGGAGGAGCCTGGTGCAGGCAGAGGACACTGGTGATGGGGCTGCCGTTAGAAACATGCCTTCCCACCCCCCCACTCAGTCAGTGAAAATCGCCCACTAAAAGCAAATGCCAGCTGGGCCCAGTGGGTCACACTTTATAATCCCAGCCTCCCAAAGCTGGAGGATTCATTGAGACCAGAAGTTCAAGATCAGCCTGGGCAACACAGTGAGAACCCATTTCTACAAAAAAAGAAGAAAAATTAGCAGGGTACTGTGGTGGGTGTCTACAGTCCTAGGTTCTCAGGAGGCTGAGACAGGAGGATTGGTTGAGCCCAAGAGTTGGGAGATCAGCCTGGACAACATAGCAAGACCCCGTGGCTACAAATAATTGTAAAAACTAGCCAGGGGTGGTGGTGCAGGCCTGTCCTCCCAGCTACTCAAGAGGGTGAGGCAGGAGGATTGTTGGAGCCCAGGAGTCTCAGGTTGCCGTGAGCTATAATGACACCACTGCACTCCAGCCTGGGCAAGAAAGTGAGACCCTGTCTCTGAAAAAAAAAAAAAAAAGGTGGGGGGCATGAAATGTAAAAAAAGAAAACAAATGCCTATGGTGAACAAAAAGGTTTAAACAAAGGGAGTGGTGCCTGTGGCTCAGTGAGTAGGGCGCTGGCCCCATATGCCAAGGGTGGCGGGTTCAAACCTGGCCCCAGCCAAACAGCAACACCAACAACAAAAAAAAAAAGGTTCAAACAAAGAAATATGTCAGCAAAATTTAACCCTCTGGAAAAAGTCTAGTGGACGAACTTTGGTTGCATTTCCATCTGACCGAAGAGGAATTATGATCTGGAACGTTCTACCAGGGAAGATTTTAAACATGTCTCCAGTCACACGGGGTATAAGAACAACCCCCCAATTCTCTTTGGCAATGATCAACTCACCCCAAATCTGTATTCTGTGCACCTGCTGTCCACCTTTCCTGACTATTTTGAGGCAAATCCTAAACTCAGATATTTCAAGGTGTATTTCTAAGCGACAAGCATTCCTGAAAAAATAGCCCTAATTTCGTTGTCACATGGAACGTGTTAAAACCTTTCATGATTATTATTTTTCAAATCTCTGCCTGCTTTTTTTCTCATCTTTACAAAACTGTGGTAGAATACACATTAGCATAGATGCTATCCTTCTAATCATGTTGGACTAGGCAGTTCAGTGGAATTAGATGTAGTACCACCGTGCAAACATCACCGCTGTCCCTCTCCAGAGACTTTTCATCTTCCCAAAGTGAAACTGTCCCCATGAAATGTAAATTTTCCTTCCCAATCTATTTAGCATAATATTTCACTGAGTATCACATCCCCAAGATTCATCCCTGTTGTGACAAGTGTCAGAATTTCCTTCTCCAAACACATGACTTTTCTATCCTCTTAATCCTTGTGTCAATTTTCTTTCTTTTTTTCTTCGGTGCCCAAAGATGTAACCCCACAGCATGGTCACCCATTGCGGGCACAGAGCTGGTGCCTGCACCGCGAACCAGATGCTTCTTAGCTAAGGTACAAGGAGTTTTCGGAGCCCCCAGTGTGAGTTTGTTGAAGGCAGGAGCCTCCTCCTTTTCTGAGGTTGGCTTTCATCTCTCCTCTCGGGCTACGCTATCCAAGACCACAGGTGTGCACACCTGAGATTTAAATGTAGAATTTAAGGGGGTGGTTGAGGACCTGCCCGCTACGGAAAGTCACGACATCATGGATGAAATGAAGGTGATATCAGCCTGGTTCTTTTCCGGACTCTGTCTGGCGCCTTCCCCTAAGCCCTAACCATCCCTGGACTGGAGCCTGGATAACCCTGCTACTTCCTCACCCAGCCTGGACCCCAGCTTCCCGATGCATTCTGAGGTATCATCTGCAAGCAGATGAGAAAGGCTACATGCCCAGCCCAGCTCACACCTGCAGATCAGAGTGTGCCTTCCCACCAGGTCACAGAGATGCCTTGTGGACACATCTGAGTCTTAGAATCACAGCGGGGGACCACACTGAACTTCCTGGGAAGGACAGAATGGGGCGGTCCAGGCACAAAACACTTGTACACCTAAAAAATCCACCATACTTCTTGTTTACAATTTTTTTTTTTTTAGAGACAGAGTTTCACTTTATCACCTTTGGTAGAGTGCTGTGCCATCACAACTCACAGCAACCTCCTACTCCTGGGCTTAGGTGATTCTCTTGTCTCAGCCTCCCGAGTAGCTGGGACTACAGGCACCTGCCACAACACTCAGCTATTTTTTTGTTGCAGTTTGGCCAGGGCTGGGTTTGAATTGGCTACCCTCGTATATGGGGCCGGTGTCCTACTCACTAACCCACAGGCACCACCCGTTTACAATGTTTGATTTTTTTTTAACAATCTTGGCTCTATCAAGTTTATTTTTTTTTTTTTTTTAAATTTTGAGACAAAGTCTCATTCTGCCATCCAAGCTGGAGTACAGTGGCATCATGACATCTCACTGCAGCCTCAAAGTTCCAGGCTCAAGCAATCCTCCATCCTCAGCCTCCTGTGTAGCTGAGATTGGTGCGCCCCACCATGCATGCCTAATTTTTAAACTGTTTGCAGAGATGGGGTCTTGCTACATTGGCCAGGCTGTTCCCAAACTCCCGGAGTCAAGGGATCCTCCAGCCTCAGCTTCCCACAGTGCTGGGTTCACAGGATTAAGCCACCAAGCCTGGCCCTCGACTGAGATGTTTGAAAGCATTTTTGTAAGCCCTACGGAAAGACCAACAGGTAGTAACTTTAATACTTAAAACATAGAGAAGAGGGGTGGCGCCTGTGGTTCAAATGAGTAGGGCGCTGGCCCCATATGCCAGAGGTGACGGGTTCAAACCCAGCCCTGGCCAAAAACTGCAAAAAAAAAAAAAAAAAAAAAGAGAGAAATACAAGAGGGAGGGGAATATACATATGCACAATTTAAGAAAGGAAAAACAAAACTGAATTAAAAGAGTAATACTCGATACGTATTGATAATAACAGATGAACGCCAGTCACGTTTGACTTCTGCAATTATAAGAGGTGTTCAGAGTGGTCACCACGTAATACATCAGTAACATCTCTTAAAACACGTATACGCGTTTCTGGCAACCTCAGGATGGCCCACGCAGAGAAGCACTCACGGGGTCACGCAAACACCAAGAGACAGCTCAGCCCAGACTCTGCGTAAGACACATCTTAGCATTTTTGCCTAGAGTTTCACAAAGTTACGGACGGTTTCTGCCAAAGCCACTTTTATTCTCTTCCCTGACCGTAGCTTTTTATCCCCCAATCCCTGCAAATCTGCCCTCCAGCCTTCAGGTGACTCAGCTTTCCTATCTTATCCTAAACACACCCCCTGGGGGCTTATCCAAAGTCAGCTCTCCAAAGGAGGCGACCAAAGCAACTTACAGGCCAGCCACTTTCGTGCCTCTTTCTTGGATCAGAAGGGTTGCTTTTTTTCCAACGGTGCCGTCTTGCTGTGCAGATGGGCAGGCAGGCAGCTGAAAGTCTTGGGCACCTTTGCAGAATGACAGCACTGAACTAAGGCCGCCCAGTGGGGGCCCGTGGCCGTCCTGGAAGGGACAGCAGAATCCTCAGTGTTGATAAGGAGAGAACATGAGATAAGGCTTGCTGGGCTCCTACTCAGATCCCCCTCTGAGGTTGCTGTCTTTTCAAATGAGCATTTATTTAATCCTCTATCCATCTGGTGCCCTTTCCTCATGCACAGCCCAGCCAGCACTATCATCGTGGCGGACAGGAAATGTGTCACCCCGACAACAGCGTCCCTCTCCAGCCAGACTCTGACTTTGGTGTTTGAGGACGACTGGGCTTCCTCTTTTTGGAGAAGGACATCTCAGCTCAGTTTCCCGTGCGTGGTCTCCGGTGCAGCCCAGCTCACCAGCATTTCTCCCATGATCTATAACTTTTTCGTGTCCCCCTCAGCTGACCTGGCCAGCCTCCAGTGTTGTCACGTTCTCTGATAGACTGGGCCTCATTCTGATCTGCGTTTCTGCCATTTGGGCTCAATTCACCTGTTCTCACCCTCCCCCCCTCCTTTTTTTTCTTGACAGAGTCTCAGTCTGTCACCCTGGGTAGAGGTATTTCGCCAAGATAAATGACAACTTAATGTCCACAGAAAGTTGCTATAGGTGAAGGCTGGAGACTCCTTGATTATAGCAGCCCAGCAGCCTAACCCTGCAAATGATTGACATGCCCGTCAAAAGGAAAAAATAGAAATTGTGGGTCCAGGAGTGGTGGCTCTCACCTGAAATCCCAGCATATCTGGAGGCTGAGAGAGGAAGACGGTTTTGGGCCAGGGACTGGAGACCAATCTGGGCAATATAATGAAACCCCATCTCTAAAAATGACAATTAAAAATTAGCTGAGGGATGGTGGCAGACACCTGTAGCCCAGCCAATAAAGAAGCATTACGTAGGCCCCAGACTCGGAGGCTGCAGTGAGCTATGATCACCACTGACGTTGATGGAGACAACTGTCTTTTTTTTTTTTTTTTTGAGACAGTGTCTCACTGTGTCACCCTCAGTAGAGTGCTGTACCGTCACAGCTCACAGCACCCTCCAACTCTTGGGCTTAAATGATTCTCTTGCCTCAGCCTCCCAAGCAGCTGGGACTATAGGTACCTGCCACAGCGCCCGGCTATTTTTTGTTGCAGTTGTCATTGTTGTTTAGCTGGCCCGGGCTGGATTTGAACACGCTGGCCTCAGTGTATGTGGCTGGTGCCCTCCCACTGATCTACAGGCACCACCAACAACTGCTTTTTGTTTTTGTCTCCAAAAAAAAAAATTGTGTCCAGTGAAATGTTCCTGAACAATAAAGAGAGAAAAACTTCGTGATAGCTGGAGATATGGGTGAATCGCAAAGACCAGCTGAGCTCAAAACACCAGACTCAGAAGGATTCATGGTAAGAGCTGTGTTCTGTGTGATGGTCAACACAAGGGGTCTGCAGGGCTGGAGAGAGGGGTATCCCAGTGGCTGGTGGAGATGTTTCTGGGCATGTCTCTGTGTGTGTGTAGGGAGGGGGATCCAGAGGAGACTGGCGTGTGGGTCTGTGCACTGGGAGAGGAAGAGGTACCCTCAAGGCAGGTGGCACCATCCCACTGTGCAGGAGGGCTTAGAACAAGCCTTTGGAAGAAGGGGATAGGTATTCAGCCTCCCATTCTCTTCCTGGGATGACATTGTCATTGCTACCGTCTTTGTTATTCTAGAAGAGATTTAGGGTTCTGCAAACATTGGGCAGAAAGTGCGGAGAGCTCACACACACTTTCTCACCCTCCCCCAAGTCCCCCTGGGATGAGCACATCAGTGGCTGTGGGCCACCTGTTATGATTGACAGGCCAGTACAGAGACCTTCTCACTGATGGAGCCCGTGGTTCTCTCCCAGAGCTGGACGTGCTGTGGCTTTGGACAAACGTGTGATGCCTCGAATCCACCGTTCCAATGAGGGGTAGTTCCACTGACCAGATTGAGGACATTTAAGGCAGAAGACCAGTTTCTATCCCCCACCCCCGGGACCCTCACTGCATGAAACAGATGCCATGGGCAGCAGTGAGGAGGGTGCCCAGAGACTGGGCCCTGACTAATGGTCCTAGGTCTCCGTCTGTGACCCCCCAGGATGGTCCTGGCTGTCCATCTATGTCCCCCGAGGATGGCTCTCTCTCTGTCCCTGACGATGGTCCTGGCTCTCTCTCTGCCCCTGACGATGGTCCTGGCTGTCTATTTCCTCCTAGGATGGCCCTGGCTCTCTCTCTGTGCCCCCCAGGATGGCCCTGGCTCTCTATCTATCCTTTCCCTGCTCTCCTGGCCAGGGTAGATTCGAGTCCCTCCTCTTGTTCAGTCAGTAGCTCCATAGCCAAGGATGATCTAGAGGTGGCTGTCCTGCCATGGGTTAAAAGCACATCTTCTTTTCTACTCTTCTAGGAATGGGGAACTCACTGTGTTGCCCAGACCTGTCTTGAACTTCTGCCCTCAAGTGACTGTCCTGGGAGTCAGCTGTACCCCACATAGGACAATGGAGACACCAGTACCTGGGGGGTGAGATGGATGGGGCATAGGGTCACCCAGGGGGTGAGATGGACAGGGCATAGGGTCATCTATACTCCCAGAGGTGAGATGGATGGGGCATAGGGTCACCCAGGGGGTGAGATGGACAGGGTATAGGGTCACCCAGGGGTGAGATGGACGGGGTATAGGGTCACCTGTACTCCCAGGGGTGAGATGGACGGGGCATAGGGTCACCCAGGGGTGAGATGGACAGGGCATAGGGTCACCCAGGGCTGAGATGGACGTGGGTGTGCAGAACCCATCCACTTTCACTACAGCCTCTCCAGCCACTGGGTCAGGACTGGCTTTGTCAATGGGCCTTCCCAGGTGGACTCTGTTCTCTCGGAACTTGGCCCAGGTCTGCCCCATGCCACATGCAGAATCCATCCTGATCACAACCTCCCAGACCAGGTCGCTCTCCCCTGCTTCAACCACCTAGGCCAAGTCTTCTGGGTGATACCATCCAGCCCATCTCACACCTAATATCAAAGGACACTATTTCATCTGACCCAGAGACCTCATCTGGTCCTCACACCTAGTGTCCCCAGTATGTGGGAGTAGAATGACCCCCAGGTGACACATTGGCCCCAAGGCTCTGGGCCTCCTGCTGGGGGGTGACCCAAGTCTAGACTGAGGGCTCTCACAGTCTACAGGGCATCCACTTCCAGGACTCTGTGCTGAGCAGAGTCGTGGGGGTCCCTCATGCCAGGGATGGCCTCTTCTCCTTTGCCCCTCTCTCTGCCCATCTTGCATCTGTGGGGCAGACCCCTCCAGCACAGCTTCTGGTGGGTTCCTCTGTTGTCCAGCCTCCCCTTGGGGTGTGGTCAGCATGTGCCCACTTCACCTGTGATCCCCAGGAGACAGCCAGGGCTGAGGACAGGGCAGAAGAGACACACAGCATCTGGAACGCCTGTGGGTATGGCTGTCCCCTGTTCTAAGTAGGGTGGAATCTGGGTGCACACAACACAACGTGCTCTCCTGTCCTTTCCTAAGCATTTTTCACCTGGAGCAAAGTTGGATGATTTGTCATTAAAACAATTTCTGGCTTAAAAACCGTCCCCCGCCCCAGGAAGGTGGAGCTGGACTGTGATTGCCAAATGGCGAGAACTTGGCAATCAGAGAGCTTCACTTTATGGACCCAGAGAGCAGGTTCTGCAAAGATCCAACATGCAGAAATAGAATGTAAGGTATGTAGGCTCTGGATTCCATGTGTGGTTGTCTCAGAGCCGCTGAACATGTCTGCTGACCAAAAAAAGTTATCTGCAGCATCATTCCTCTCTGGGCTTAAATTCCTTTAACAAGGAACAAAAACCTTCAATGCTTATACCTAAGCATGCATCTCCACCACTCTGGGAGGATTGCTGCAAATTTATACTAAAGTGATGATGACTGATACAGGCCCTGCTCATAAATACGGAACATCTCTATTTAAAAGAGGTGAAATGTCTGACGGGAGGTGGGGTATGGGAGGTGGAATGGAGAATAAAAAAAGGAATAGAAAGTGGGGACACTAAAAATTACACATTCTTATTTCACAATCTTATTGGGATCACCCAGTTCTCACTGTTTCCTGCTGGACATTACTAGAAGTGTTCTATTTTTGTTGCTATTGTTAGTAGAATTTTCTTCCCCCAGCTGTCCACTCCAGGGCACAGTTTTTTGTTTTTGTTTGTTTGTTTTTTGTTTTTAGAGACAGAGTCTTACTTTATCACCCACGGTAGAGTTCTGTGGCATCACATAGCTCACAGCAACCTCCAACTCCTGGGCTCAGGCGATTCTCTTGCCTCAGCCTCCTGAGTACCTGGGACAACAGGTGCCTACCACAATGCCTAGCTATTTTTTTGTTTTGCAATTTGGCCAGGGCTGGGTTTGAACCCACCACCCTTGGTATGTGGGGCCTGCACCCTAACCACTAAGTCACAGGTGCCACCCCCAGAGCACAGTTTTAAAGCAGAGAGGAGTACACCAGTGTTGTGGTCTGAGTTTCTTCTCC
Organism: Galago senegalensis; assembly: GCA_963575145.1. Classification (NCBI taxonomy): domain Eukaryota; kingdom Metazoa; phylum Chordata; class Mammalia; order Primates; family Galagidae; genus Galago; species Galago senegalensis. The sequence continues at coordinate 6,059 of CAUYTI010044342.1, read as the reverse complement.
TGGTCACCATTGCACGAACCCCTCACACCATCAGGTGTGATCTTTGTCACACGGAGACCCTGTCTTCCACTGTAGACTTCTGGTGGGTAGAGATCTAGGCGTCTGGGAAGGCATGTCAGTGCCTCAGTCCTCTAAAGATGGTTCTCGGTCTAAGGAAATGACCTACAATTCAGGGATTTCAGGCACCAAAGGTGGTCACCCCGACTGATCCCAGAAAAGGCAGAGACATGTTGGTTTCCACATGATTTTTTAGATGGGGCTGACTTTTCCCCTGCAGGAGCCAGAAAGAAGCCAGAGTGAGGCAGAAGGACCCTGGAGTTCCACTAACCCTGGAATTACAGAAGGGTCAACCCCGCCACTGGAGGTCCTGCCCGACACAGCTCTCTGTTCTGTTCTCACTCACCCATAGAAACTCAGAGTTCTCTCGTCATTATCTGGTAAAACTCTGGAGAAATTCACAAATCAGGTGGTGCCTGTGACTCAAAGGAGTAGGGCGCTGGCCCCATATGCCGGAGGTGGCAGGTTCAAACCCAACCCTAGCCAAAAAAAAAAAAAGAAAGAAATTCACAAATTCATGATAATAGGGCTTTGAGTTTGTTGTACGGGCAGAAAAGTCATTGTTGAAAACGTCTGTAGCTGGAGCTCCCAAGCCCAGGGGACCAATCTTTAGATGTCCAGGTAGTTGGGGAGCTTTGGGTAATTAATTAAGCTGTTGGAGGTTGAAGTTGGCTGTGACGGGAGTATTTACACCATGGGAATTGGCCACTGCTTACGAATCAGGACATTTTTTGTTTCCTCTTAATGGGATGGAGGGTACAACCCACCTGCAAAGTCAGAGAAGCTGTTGGGAGATCACATCAGGTCCAGAATAGATGATCTGCTCCCTTAAATTATTTTAGGAGCAAGTGGAAGAAATCAGACACCGTCCTGGGACCTGCCTGATCAGAGAGGAGGGTGCAAACATGGAGGGTTGGTCCCTTGGGGGATTGTGCCCATTGTCCTAGGAAGCATTACCCAGAACAAGGATGAGGCAGTGGATGGCAGGTTGCCAGAAGCCCCTGTTGTAGGACAAGTTGAAATACGTCCCTATTCCATGTATTTCTGTGGTGATCAGTTCCAAGTGTCAGACCCAGCTAGGCCTGACACTCCAGTGATGCCTCCAATCTCTTGTTGATCAGTTTTGTAGATGGGATTGAAGCCCACGGCCGGCTGGCTCTCAGTAAAGATTATCTCCCTAACCCCTAAAAGGTGGGTGGGCCTCACCCAATCAGTTGATGAGGTGAAGGGAAGAAAGGGAGGTTTCTCGGAGAAAAAAGACGTCTCTGAGACAAGGCTGCAGCTGCATCAGCTCTTGCTTGAGTTTCCAGCCTGTCAGGGGGGATTTACATGAGAAGTTTGTCCTCCTCACAGTGATGGAGGCCAGATGTCTGAAACTGAGGGGTGGGCAGGGTCTCATTCTCTGGAGGGTGGGGTGGGGTGGGGATTTTTTCTGCCTCTTGTAGCTCCTGGTGACATCCAGTCCTCATTGCCTGCCTTCCACCATATCACTCCGATCTCTGCCTTTATCATCCTCTGACTATCGTCACATGGTGTTTTTCTGATATGTGCGTGTTTCCCAGACCAAGTTTCTTGCTTTTTTTTTCCCGAGTCAGAGTCTCACTCTGTCATCCTGAGTAGAGTGCCATGGTGTCACAGCAACCTCAAACTCCTAGGCTCAAGCAATCCTCCTGCCTCAGCCTCCTAAGTAGCTGGGATTACAGGTACCCACCATCACGCCCAGCTAGTTTTTCTATTTTTACTAGAAATGGGTCTCGCTGTTGTTCAGACTGGTCTCAAACTCCTGAGCTCAAGGGATCCTCCTACCTTGGTCTCCCAGAGTGCTGAGATTACAGGCATTGAACCACTGTATCTTGCCTGAAATTTCTCCTAAGGGTGCTAGTTGTATTGAGAGCCCTTACCACACTGACAGACTCACTTTGATATGATCACATCTGCAAAGGCCATATTTAAAAATAATGTCACAGGGCAATGCCTGTGGCTCAAAGAAATGGGGCACCGGCCCCATATACAGGAGGCGGCAGGTTCAGCCCCAGCCCCAGCCCAAAACTGCAAAGAAAAAAATAAATAAATAACATCACATTCACACATACCAGAGGTTAGAAATGGAATCTGTCCCTTCTTCTGGGTGGGAAGACACAATTCAACTGATATCTAGCATCTTTTGGAATTTCTTTTCTTTTCTTTTTTGAGACAATCTCACTCTGTCACCCTGGTGCTGTGGAGTCATCATAGTTTACAGCAACCTCAAACTCTTGGGCTCAAGTGAACCTCCTACCTCACCCTCCCAGGTAGCTGGGACGATAGGCACTCAGCACAGTACTTGGCTATTTTTAGGCATTGGGTTTTGCTCTCTTGCTCAGGCTGGTCTCAAACTCTTGAGTTTAGGCAATCCACCTGCCTCAGCCTCCCAGAGGGTTACAAGTGGGATTACAAGTGTTAGTCACTATCCCCAGCCATCTTTGGGAATTTTTTGTATTGATTAGATATGAATTGGCTTCTTACCATTTTCTAGAAAGAGCATCTACTGGAATTTGTTATGTTGGCTATTTATATCTATTTATTTACTTATCTGTCTATATGTAGACATCTACCTATCAAAATCTAGGGGTATATGTGCACAAATAGATGAAAGATAAAAAGGGCAGTGCGTGTGGCTCAGTGAGTAGGGCGCCGGCCCCGGATACCAAGGGTGGCAGGTTCAAACTGGATCCTGGCCAAACTACAACAACAATAAAAAAAAATAGCCAGGCATTGTGGTGGGCACCTGTAGTCCCAGCTACTCAGGAGGCTGAGGTAAGAGAATTGCCTAAGCCCAAGAGCTGGAGGTTGCTGTGAGCTGTGATGCCACAGCACTCTACCAAGGGTGAGAAAGTAAGACTCTGTCTCAAAAAAAAAAAAAAAAGAGAGAGATATAAATGATAGAGATAGACAACAATATGGGATAGATGATTGATATATAAACAGATAACAGATGACTGCTATATATATGTAGAGAGAGATAGGTGATTGACAGATAGATGTAGATTAGATGATCGGTGGACAGATAAATAGAAATAGATGGATAGGTGATCAATAGATGTCCACATCTTAATCCAATGTGCTAGACAGAATAATGCCCCCAAAGATGTCCATGTCTAATCCCATGTAGTAGACAGAATAATGTCTCCAGAGATGTCCACATCCTAATCCCATGTATTACAATAATGTCCCCAAAGATGTCCACGTCCTAATCCCATGTATGAGAATAATGTCCCCAAAGATGTCCACATCCTAATCCCATGTATGAGAATAATGTCTCCAAAGATGTCCACATCCTAATCCCATGTATGAGAATAATGTCCCCAAAGATGTCCATGTCCTAGTCCAATGTGCTAGACAGAATAATGTCCCCAAAGATGTCCACATCCTAATCCCATGTATTAGAATAATGTCCCCACAGATGTCCACATCCTGATCCCATGTGGTAGACAGAATAATGTCCCCAAAGATGTCCACATCCTAATCCCATGTGGTAGACAGAATAATGTCCCCTAAAATGTCCACGTCCTAATCCCATGTATGAGAATAATGTCCCCAAAGATGTCCACATCCTAGTCCAATGTGCTAGACAGAATAATGTCCCCAAAGGTGTCTCAGACCCCTCTCACATCCTAATCCCATGTATTAGAATAATGTCCCCAAAGATATCCACGTCCTAATCCCATGTGGTAGACAGAATAATGTCCCCAAAGATGTCCACATCCTGATCCCATGTGGTAGACAGAATAATGTCCCCAAAGAGGTCCATGTCCTAATCCCATGTGGTAGACAGAATAATGTCCCCAGAGATGTCCACGTCCCTATCCCATGTGGGAGACAGAATAATGTCCCCACAGATGTCCACATCCTGATCCCATGTGGGGGACAGAGTAAGATTCCCAGAGCTGTCCTCATCTTGACCCTGCATCCTGTGAGTCTGTTACCAGGCACAGCACTGAACACTTTACCAACGTGATTCACGCAGCAGCACTAGTTGGGGAGCTGATCTTGGGCTATCCAGGGGCCTCCCGTGGGGTCTAAGTGTCTGCCTGAGGGAGAGGTTCAGAATCAGTATGTGGAGATGTGCGGATGGCAGCAGAGGTCAGAGCGAGCAGAGGCCTCCACCCACAGAACACAGCGTGTTCTAAGAGCTGGTAAAAGGATAAAATGCATTGTGCCCTGGGACCTCTCGTAGGAAGTGGCCTGTGGAGCCCTGGAGTGCAGCCCGGGAGACCTGGGTAGGGACATGCAACCTCTGGCTTGCTATGATAAGAATCACGTGCTGTTTCGAGCCACTTGGCTGTGGTCACCTGTTACAGGGTGGCAGGAAGCTGAGGCACGACTGCAGCTGGCTGAAGAAAGGAAAAAAAATATGAGCAGACACGGAGGTGTCAGCGCTCGGCCCCATCCCCCAGCTACCTGCAGAGAGGACGCACACCAGAAATACTCCAACAAAGGTCATAGTTTATGGGGACGCTCACAGTTGACTGGGAGGGAGTGCCCTTTCCCCAGAATGTGAGCTGGTTTGCCGCGTGTGTTTAACAAGTGAATAAAAAAATGAAGGAAATTCTATGAAGGATCACAGCATTAATATCAACAAAAAACCAGCTCCCAGAATCTCGGGAGGGGAGACTCCCATCCGTGCACGTCACACGCTCTTCGAAGGTGCGGTGACTTCTTCCACGGCCAAGACCTCCTCATCCTCGATACTTTTCCGTGGGGGTGGTGTTAAGTCCTCCCAGGTAACCTGCGGGCACAGGGCACAGAACCTCAGATTTCCAAGGCCCCGGGCAGCCTGGGGGCTTCCTTGCATGGAGATCTGAGACAAGTCTGTGTGTGTGGTTTGGGGGTTGAAGAGTGAGCTGGGTGGCCTTGGGGAGGGCTTGTGACTGTGGATGCTGTGTGGATCATGGCACGTGCAAAGGGCCTGTGGTGCACAGAGCTGAGAGAGAAGGATGGGAGGAAGGGGGTGGCTGCTCCAGCTTGCCCTGGAGCCTCCATGTGGGGACCACAGTGGTGCAAGAGTGGTGAGCGGGGTTCAGGGTGGAGGCTGGTGTGTGGGTGATGAGGATGGACTCAGAGATGCCGGGTGTGGGAGGGGGTGAGGGAGTGCGGACCACTGGATATGACTCTGGGGGGCCACCTGAACTGGGGCTGGAAGGGAGGAAGATTACAGCCCCCTCCCCAGGACAGGCAGAAGAGAAGGTCTTGGGAGGTCCCTTTCCTTTCTCGGCCCCCTCTGGGCTCTCAGACCCCTCTCTGCGTCCTGTCCCTCTGTCACTCTCTGAGTTTTCCTCCCTCTCTGTCTCCCGTCCCCTCTCTGCCTCTGCCTCTCCGTCTCGGCCTGTCTTGTCTCTCCCTCACTCTGTCCTACATCTGTCTCTCTGTGTGTCTGCGTCTCTCCCCTGGATCTGTCCCCCTCGCCCTTCTTTCTCTCCTTTTTCTCACTGTCTCCCTCCCCTCTCTCTGCATTTTGTCTTTCTCTCCCTGTTTCTGTTCCTCTCTGTTTCTCTTTCTCTCTGTGTGTCTGTTTGTATCTTTCTTTGTTTCTACCTCTGCCTCTCCCTGCCTGTCTCTGTCTCTGTGTCCCCCCATCTCTCTCCATCACTCTGTCTCCCCATCTCTGTCTCTGTGTCCCCCCATCTCTGTCTCTGTGTCCCCCCATCTCTCTCCATCTCTGTCTCCCCATCTCTGTCTCTGTGTCCCCCATCTCTCTCCATCTCTCTGTGTCCCCATCTCTGTCTCTCTGTCTCTCCCCATCTCTGTCTCTGTGTCCCCCCATCTCTCTCCATCTCTCTGTCTCCCCATCTCTGTCTCTCTGTGTCCCCCATCTCTCTCCATCTCTGTCTCCCCATCTCTGTCTCTCTGTGTCCCCCATCTCTCTCCATCTCTCTGTGTCCTCATCTCTGTCTCTCTGTGTCCCCCCATCTCTCTCCATCTCTCTGTCTCCCCATCTCTGTCTCTCTGTGTCCCCCCATCTC
>CAUYTI010044337.1:0-36856 GCA_963575145.1 Galago senegalensis | reverse complement strand
GCCATGGCATCACAGCTCATAGCAACCTCCAACTCCTGGGCTCAAGCAAGTCTCCTGCCTCAGCCTCCCAAGTAGCTGGGACTACAGGCGCCCGCCACAACGCCTGGCCATTTTTTGGTTGCAGCCATCATTGTTGTTTGGTGGGTCCGGGCTGGGGATTCGAATCCGCCACCTTAGGTGTATGTGGCTGGAACCTTAGCCGCTTGAGCCACAGGCACCGAGCCAATAAGTTTGCTTTCTTAATCGAATGGTTTGGCAGTTCCTAACAAGGATATTTGTATACAAGATGGCCATGAAGTTTGTGTGCAATTTAAAATAGACAATTATTTTTAACAATAAATCATGTTTATTTAACACGTTTGTGTCTATTTTAAATTGCACACAAACTTCATGGCCACCCTGTACTCTAAAATAATATACCGTTCTAAAAAGACTTAAACTACTATAGACATCATTCATAAAACAAATACTAAATTTTTAATGTTTATATTTGAATATCATGGTCCATATTTTTAAAGGTATTATTTTAACCCAAAAAGTACAAAGAATATTTTAAACACTGGAATTTCAAAGGGGGTGAATATAATTGTACATTCACACTGCATCCTCACAAACTGAGTAAAAGGTAACAAAATCACTAATACAGAGCCAGACAAATCACAAAAGTATCTTAGCCATTCTATTTACTACAAACCATGAACAGTATTACCAATGTTTACAATGATGGATACAGTAATTACTGATTTCATCCTTATACTATGTATACGTGCATTAAAACATCACTGTATAAATATGTACAATTATTTTATAATGATTATAAATAAAACAAATCAAAAAAATAAACAAATGAATCATTCTCTTTAATGGAAAAAATAATAAAAAAATAAATAAATACCTCACTTAAACAAAATTTTCCTGACAGTAACTTCTACTATTTTTAAGGAGCTTTCTGTTTTACACTTTACCTCTTTGCGTCTTGAAAGGACCCAGAAAATAATAGTTATTTTCACGTTTGTATTTTTTTCTTACCGACACTTTTATTTTCTCACTGCAGAAATGCACAGAATTCTTCTATTGTGTTTGCATGGTCTTCAATAAGTCCCTTTCAACATTTGGCATAGCTCACCACAACCTATCTTTAATAAGGCAGTAATCCCTTTCCTCAAAGGTTCTGCATCATTCTGACAATCATGGCACTAGGGTAATTTCTTTGCCAACATGACAAAACAGAAAACATTCTCCACTGCCTCATGAGCACCAGTCCAGTGAGACCATTAGCTCAGTTCATTGTCATCAGAATATTATTGTAAGAAAATAATATTAAATAATATTGTGAGAAAAAGGTCCATGTGATAATTTTTAGGTTTTACAGATCTTTATGAATTTTAATATTTAATTTTTCTTCTAATTTTTTGTCTTATTTAGAAGAAAAAAATGAATCCAAAAAATAATTACCCTTTTCTATTGTGTTCTTCATTTCAAAACAGGCTACAAAGACTCTGCTATACCTTCATGATTTGGTCTCCAAATAAGGATAAAAGTGATATCCACTAACAGATCCAGGCAAAATTCCTACTTTCAAGAAGCCAGGTAAGACAAATATACAAGAGAATTTACTTTTTTTCTAGATGTAACCACAACAAGAAAGGCTGGTTACATCAACACTAAACTTGGCTCAGTCATGCAATGGTTTCAAGTTTTGGATATAAATGAATTTATAATGTATGACAGAGCAAAGTTGCAATGTACAATTATATAATTTACTTGAACAGTTGCTTTCCATATGGGAAGTAACAGATTGCCCAGATGCATTTTGGCTAAGACTAAACCTACTATTATTTAGGGTATAACAGTTTTGTGAAATCTAGAAACCCTGCAGAAAGTATCTCTCAGTCTCTCTGATGATTCCTGATATAATTTCTTTTTTCTAGGACTAGTATACAGCTGTATCCTCCCTTCTGAATGCTCCTGGTCCATGTTTAACACATAGTATTTTCTGAGAAATAAAAGTATGCCCTGTAGAGTTTACAAATGAGATAATCACTCAGGCTATTCCATCTAATTTTTATGATGAAGCGAAAAAAATAAAATTCAAAGACAAAGAAGGAATATTAGAAAAAATAAATCATTCTCTGTATATTCCTTTCTAAACATTTAATATTACAAAGAAAACATACTTTTAAGGAAATGGACCTTTTTCTCTTTGATTTTATAATACCAAAAACTATACCTCTGTTGAATACCAAAGTAGAACTCCTACATATTTAGTAATATTCCCTCACGGTTAAGTTGTACTCTAGGAGAAGTATTTTATGGAGTGTGGAACATTCTTATTCATGACCTTAACATTTTAGAACAGTTTGATGGATAAGCAATGCATTTTCTACATTGATGCATAAATAATCTGGATCCCGGAATATATCTTCAAAGTTTGAAAACTTACATTGTCCAGTAGAAATCTGTCATTATTACCCTTTGAAAAAGTCTTGAAATTGCAACTATTTGTGGTCAAATACCATTTTCAGAAATCTGTCCCCCCATGCGTGGATTTATGAGTCCCATGGTTAGATAAAGGGAAATTATCCAAAGCAAAGTTGTCCAAATAGGAAATTATCCAACAGACAGGAGCCAAGACAATACTCAGGGGGTAATTGCACAGGTTCAACTGCAGCTGTGTGGGAAACGTGGACACTAATCAGCTCTCTGAAGAGTTTGGGTGTCTCCTGGAAGAATAACCTAGGAATATTATGTTTGTGTCTTAGGCTATGGACTTGTCCTTAAAAAACAACAAAAGTGGGAAGGAGCTTTTAAGCTTTTACATCTGTAATATGTCTACCTCTAAACAATTAAGTTACACTGTAACATCATAAATGTTTTGCAGCTCTGGAATATTCAAATGCCAAATCAAATGGTGGAAACAAGACTGAAAACATAGTACAACAATATCAGACACTTCCATGTAAGGTTGATTGCAGAGAATAATAAATAGTCTTACATGTCCAGCTAGTTCTTCATATGTTCCTTTGGACAACTGAAAAGGGAAGTTATGCCTCTCCTTTTACAGAAGAAGAAATCAAAGCTCAGAAAGGTGGGAACATATTCAAAGGTACCTAGATAGTAAGTGAGAAGTAAGGACTCAAGGATGGCATTATTCTAGAACCAGTGCTAGAACCAGTGCTTTCTCTACGTATGCCTTTCAGAGCAAGCTGTTTATGTCAGAAGGGCAGGTAGAGGACACCATAGTACAATTAGGAATCCCAATAAAGATCTTTCTCTCCTGTCCCTAAAAAATTCCTACCATCTCCACTACCACCACACTAAAAAATAAGTCCTTACTGATAAGTAAGCATTATCTTCTACTAAGTGTTACTTTACAATAAAAAAATTCCTGAGAGTTTTTAAGTTAATATTCTTTAATATGAATTAACTACTTTTATCATCTGTTTTATATTTATCAGAATAAGAAAGACTGAATTGACTATGTCTGCAACATTCATAGACCAAAGAAAAAGAATAGTAAAAAACACAGACAAGTGAGGGATGTTAAAGTTGAAAATGTTTATTAGTGTTGGCCCATTTTGAAATTATGTAATGAGAAATACTTAACTATACTCTACTTTCCTGACGTCTTTGAAATCCAAATATAATTTAGAAGAAATTCCTATAGAATGAAGAGAAATCAGCTACTAATGCTAGTCCTATACATTCAACTGCTTTGAGGACATCTCCACATGGATGTAGAGACATCCTGAAATGGCTTTACTTCCTGAGACTCTTTCCCAGTGACTGGCAATACAAACCATCAGGAGCTCAAACCTGCATACTACTAAAGTTTTGTTTGGGTTTATTTTATTTTTTTATCTCAAACTTCCACTTACGCCATACATTTAATCAATTAAATTCATTCATGTGTTAAGTGTCCATCTAGTACCATGTAGTGTGCCATACTGACCTACTCACTACCCTGAGAGAGCTTATAGCCTAATCCATGACACACAGGAACAGAAAGCTGAGGTGTATAAGGGCTAAAGGTTAGACAAGTAAGAGTAGGGGAAAAAATAGCATGTGCAAAATTGTGAAAGAGAATATAACACTGAAAATTCACTGAAGAAATTTAGTATCTCCAGTGCTTAGAATCAGTGACAAATGATAATATAAAGAAGTAGACAGAGCCTTATATTCTATGCATAACAGTTTAGGTTATAAAAACAACTAGAAATCACTGAAGGATTTTAAATAGGAAAAGAATATAATAAAATGTGTGTTTGAATAGAAGAAAGAGGGAAAGATTAAGGCATAGATATACAAGGCTTTTGCATTAATCCAGATGATAGAGAGATGTTAAATTGAATCAGAAAAACAGCAACAGGGATAGATAGAAGTTAGCAGATCAGAGAAACCTCAAGAAGGTGAAACAAATAAGATGTAGGTATCTTTAGATATGCAACCAAAGGGAGAGGCAGGAGTCAAACATGATTTCAAGTTTCTCCCTGAGTAACTGGATGATGTCATTTAATGAGATTGGAAACAGTGAAGGATAAGAAAGCTTGTGGGAAGAGATAATAAAATGTGCTATTTTGAAAAACCTGTAAGATGGCCATGTGAAAATACCTAACAGGCAAGTGAATATAATGATTTTTAGTTCAAAATTGATGGATAAGAAAGAATCATTCGCTTGAGAATCTCAGCATATGGCTGGTATCTTAAGCCACGAGAATAAATGATCTATTGCAAAAACTTTCCAATGAAAACTTTAAAAGGCTATAGGAGAGATTTCTGATAGAGAGAAACCTAAAAAGATAAGAAAAAAAAACCCAAAAAGGTAAAAGGTAATCTTGTATGTCATGGAGGTCAAAAGGAAAACAGTGTGTCAAAATCAGTGATATGAAATACTAGAAAGAAGTCCAATAACAATGACTAAGGCATGCCTCCTGGCTTTAGCAAGGTCACTAATGACTGAAAAGAGGAGTTTCAGCCAAGCCAAAGAACTAGCGTAGGGTGGTGGAGGTGGGTGCCAAATCTCAGTGAGTAAGAAAGGAATAGAAGGTGAGAGTAGAGGCAGCAAGTGTAACCAACTCTCTTAAGGTATCTGAGTGAAAAGGAGTTTGGAAAGAAACCAGGAGGACTCAGAAAGGGATGAGAAATATAAGTACTGCTGGCTTACAAAATAGAAGCTTTTACTATATTTAAATACTAACAGACTGTGTCAGAAGGCCAGAGGGAATAATTTATTGAGCAGGGGTCTCTAAGAAGGTGGGAGGTGATGAGATCAAGTGTGGTTGTAGTAATGGAATGAGATACTCTGAAGAATAACAAATTGTAGAATGGGTTGATTCATTCCCCTAGAAAACGTTTTAATATTCATGAGGACATTTTGATCATCACAATGATGGAGAAGAAGCCAATGGTGCTACTGGCACTTAGCTGCTAAAGGCCGAATATGCCAAAAACACTGAAATGTGAAGAATAAACCTCTACAATTGCTGACCAAGACACCAAAATGTCTCCATTGGCTTAGACCAATGTGTCATGGACTAATCTCTGGAGTGTGCACAGTGTTATTCCAAACAAAACTGTATACTGTTAGAAAAAAAAATTAAAAGTGGAAAAGGAATGAAGGGGAAAGGGAGGGGAGGGGAAGAAGAGAGAGGAGAGTAAGGTGAATATTGAGTACATTTGACAATGCAGCACATTGCCTAAGCCTTCAGGCAGGTATTTATAAGAATTTTTATTATATTTTCAATTTCCTTTGTTAGATGATTAGATTATCAAGTAAAAAAAGTGAAAACCCAGAAAATCTAACTGAGCTACAATTTCTTTCCTTCAAAAAAAAACAAGAAAGAAGGAAAAAAAATCTAAGAAAAGCAACCAAGACCCAGTATGGCTAGAGAAGCTGCTGGGAAAAGAAGTTGAAGAAAAATATAATACAGATTAAGTCAGGAAAAAAAATTAAGTATTAAGTTTTATATGTAATATAAATTGTTCCTCTCTTCCTTTTAAATCTTTGATAAAATTTCCGTTTTTCATTAAATCATTAAGAAATTAAATATATTTGGGAGAAGCCTTAAAATGTTGTACTTTGCTTTAAAACGCTATTTCCAGAAAGATACTATTACATTAAAATTGCACTTTCAGGTATTATAGAATTTTTCTTTTTTAAGCATACCTCATTTTCCCTCTACTATTTATAATTGTACAAAAAATGCATATTGTGTCTAGCATACATAAATACATCACAAGAATGTCTCCTGAAATACTACCTCCAATAATGAACCACATAAGCATTTCACTGATTTTTTTCCTATGAAAATATAGTTGATCCTTGAGAATGCAGGTTTGAATTACTCTGTTCCATGCATATGTCAATTTTCTTCTGCCTCTACCACCCCTGGGACAGCCAGACCAACCCCTCTTCTTCTTCTTCCTCCTCAGCCTCTTCAATGTGAAAACAATGATGAAGACCTTTATAGTGATCCACCACCACTTAATGAATCATAAATACATTTCTTCTTCCTTATAATTTTCTTAATAACATTTGATTTTCTCTAGTTTTATTCTAAAAATATAAGATATTATATATAATTTACAAACATACAGAATATGTGCGAGTTGACTGCTCATATTATCAATAGACTATTAGTAGTTACATGTTAGGGAAATCAAAATCATACATGGAATTTCAACTGCACAGAAGGCCATGTCCCTAACCCCCACATTGTTCAAGGGTCAATTGTATATATATTTTTAAATGCTTACCAATACCAGCATTATAAACATACGGTTTATAATTTATGAAAAGACATATCTTAAAAGACAGTAGTGTTCTACTAATAAAACCAGAAGAACTCAAATCTAGGTTTTAAAAATTTGAAATTTCTCTACTGCATTGTGGAAAGGAGTACTTTTATGTGAGTAAATAATAGCTCATTAAAGAAAGCCTGCTGAATTATGGTGAATGAACATTCCTAAAATAATACCAACAATAAAAATTGGCCCCTTAAATAACCATCATTAGAACTGATCAAATGCTCAGAGACATACCAAAATAAATCAAATTCTCATCTTTTAGAGTGTTGTGGGTTTTGCTTTGTTTTCTTCAGCAATTTGTATGTGTTATATTGCTCCTAAAACAAAATAATTATAGCCATTTTTTCAATTGAGACCCACACAATGTCATATAATCCTAATATTTTTGTCCACATATTTGCATTATTTTTTTAAATGAAGGAAAGAAGCATCCTCATTGGGAAATCATGAATTAAATAATATGTATAAATGAAATTATGAAGGAATAGAGTTAGAGAGAAGAGGGGATCAAATACAAAAATGAGGCTTAAGCCAGGAACAATGGTGTGAACCTGCAGTCCCAGTTACTCAAAAGGCTCAGCCAGGGAGATTGCTTACGGCTAGGAGTTTGAGACTAGCCTGGACAACAAAGGGAGACTTCTGCCTCTTAAAAAAAAAAAAATGAAACTTATATTTTCTGAAATTTTGGGGGTAAACTGAGCTACTTTAATACTATTACCCAGTCAACCAAGACTAACTCTAGGCCAGTCATGAACTTCTTAAGCATCCTTACACTTGAAATTACAAATAAAGTAATACAAAATTACTAAAATAATCTATGACTCTAAGGAACATTTTGTGCACACTGCAGTTTATCTGAACTATATGTCTGAGGTCATTTAGCTATCATTCACAGTAGCTATCATTCACAGCATTCATTGTACTGTCCTAGAAACAATAATTACATGAAGATACTATCTGGCCTAAGGAATTCAGACTCTAGAGAAGATCAACATGTAAACAACTAAGTGAATAAACTTCTATATTTCAAATGATAGAAGTACATAAAGGATCAAGTATGTCCAGAAACCGAGAAATAGCTTCTAAAAGGAGTCGTAAATGGAGAGTAAGTATTTAACAAAGAAAATGACATTCTAAGCAGAGTAAAGAGAACAAATAAAAGAGACACACATAACATGATACTTTCAAGAATTCTCAAGTAATTCCACATGACTACACCACAACATATAAGGAAGATTATAGTAAGAGATGATACAAGAGAAAAGCATAATGCAGCTCATGAAAAGCTATATGGAGAAGTTTGTACACTGTCATGTAGTCATTGGAAGTGATTAGAGAGTTTTTAATTGACAAGTAAAATAATCACATCTTAGAAAAATCTGTCTGGTAGCAATACTGAGGAATAACTGAAGAGGTATATAGCAAGATAAGGGAAATTGAGGAAAGTAGTCCACACCAACTCCAGATTGAACTACTTAGAGCAGAGAAGATGGAAAAGAGGCAGATGTATCAGTGATGTTAAAAGAGAATCAGTTGGTCTTTGTCACTACATATGAATTTTGTTCAGACCTGTCTTTTCCACCTACTAGCTATATGGCCTTAAATTACTTAAATATAACTCTGGATTCTAAAATAAAAATAATAGTTTCTAACTTAGAGTTGTGAGGATTTTCTGACTTAATGAAATATATTACATGCTTATCATAATGTCACACCAGTATTTTTATTGTCTTTATAATCAAGGGAATGAGAGAAAAATTCATCTCAGGAGGGTTTGTTGTTATTGTTAACTAGAGATAAGTGCCTACTTAAAGAGAGAAAATAGAAATGGCAAGTCCTGGACATGTTAAGTACCAGACACATATGAGGTCCTCAATAAAAATGCATGAGTGAATCAATAATTAGTGCATGAAATATCTTTGGGACAAATGGAAGGAAATTTCTGCTTAAATGTGTCAGGAATTTAGGAGCAGCCAAACTACAACTATAGCTCTGAGAGTCATTAGTGTTCAGATACTCTTTGAAACTATGTAGACTGACTTCAATCAAATGAAGCATATGCTATGGAGGACAGATGAGGAAAGAGGGAAGAATAAGAAATAGCAAAATTTTTAAGACCAGACAGAAGGGGAGCCAAAAAAAGCATTCTGAGAAAATAGTTATTTCCCATTTGCCATATTTGTTTTTTGGCAAAGGAAACTTATTTGTAACTTGTGATATTTGTCTCAAGTCATAGGACTTTTTGTGAACATTACCATAACCTTCACATAATAGTATGTGCCAAGTTTATAAGGAGGAGGAGAAAAACAATAAAACCTATAGCACACAAAGAAGCCTCTTTTTTTCATTCCCATTAGTGAAATTTTCATGAAAACATTTCTTTATGAAAAAGTTCTGATAGGATACATGTCAGATACTTGATTAAATGTAGCTGATGTAATGGTAAGAGGGAAAGGAGGGAAATACTTCTTCTGTTAAAAACTAGAAAGGAGACATTGGCTAATGCAAATGCTAAGTACCAAACAGTAGTTTCAAGGGCTTCAGGATATTTTCTATTTGCATGGCTATTTTATTAATCCCCAATAGTGACATGGCCTTCAAATACTATACCCCATGAATATTATTCCTTTCAAATATGATTTTCTTCAACTATAACAGAATAAATAATGAAGAAAAAATGAGTATATGATGACTAGCCTTGTCTGTAAAGAAAGACTTTCAGTCCACTCATGAAGTAAATGCCTTCTGCAAAGTGTGTGTGTATGTGTATGAGAGAGAAAGGCAGACTGAAGAGGACATGCACTGCAAAAATAATTAAATAACCATAATCTGCAACATTTTTCCTCAGGCAAAATTTATACAACACGAAATAAACCTCATTATTATTTTCTTTTCTTCCCAATTTGCATCAAACTTGTGTCTAACGTAGCCTCTGCCTAATAGCAAGGCTAATATGGAAAAAGTACACTAGCTAACGACAAGCTCTAGGCAACACAGTTTGAAAAGCAATTCTTTTCTGCTTAGGAGCTGGCAGGAAATCTCCAAAGATGCCATTCAATATTCTTCTGGAACAAAGAATATGGATTGTATAATCTAGATCCAAACCCCCCTCTTTAGATGAATGTACAGAAATCAAATAGCATAATAGAAAAGTGACTGACTGTTTTTTAAAAAAACAAAAATTACTATTAATCTTCCTCTCTCGTGTTATTACATTTTGTGTGTGGGGGGGGGTAACTTATAGTTCTTTATTTTTACCATATATTGTACAACTGTTTCTTCCATCTCATCCTGTGATATTATTTACATATAGAGCAGCCTCTATTTTTTCCATTTTTTTCTTGAAACCCAGCTACCATTATAGAAAGTGAAAGTTATGACTTTGTATGAGACCAAGTACACTGTTATTCCCTGTATGATAGATGTCTCCATCTTTAAGCAATCATGTGTAGTACCGAATTCAGGTAAAATATAAGTGTTTTCCCTAATTATGTAATACTTAAATTGAGCATAGCCCAAGGCACTTTACACTAAGAGTCTTCTCAGCTTAAACTGAATTAATTCTTTTCCAGCTCTTTTTATTCGGTGCACTCAGTCTGAGTACCATGATTTTAAATTTCTAATTGCTGTAAAATAAATTTCTTCCCCTTAGCTAAGCCTGGTAATACGGCTCTTAAAGATGACCTCCAGAATGTATTATAATTTTCTATGTAAGGACTCAGTCTCAGAATAATTTTGCATACTCTAACTGAATCTAATAGAATTTGCAATAGCATCTCTACCTTTGCCAGGGACATAAAAAGGCAATAATATGACTAAGCTTAAACTTTCTAAAATAAACCTTTCCTTCTAGTTGTTTATTCTTCCTTCGTCATGTATTTCCAATAAATAATCATTGTCCAAGATTTCAAACCCAAAATTATTTCCCTTTAACTTTAGACAAATTTGAGTTTTGCTGGGTTTGTTATGGGGAGGGTGTATGTTGAGGTGGGGGAAAGAGGAAAAATATGTTTCCTTTATTAGTGCCTGCTTCATTTTTCACAAAGTGATTTCAAAATCTTTCTATATAAGCTCTCTAGGTATTTAAATACTTAAATCAAACATAAAGCCTGGTATTTAAAATATGAAAATAAGTTACTGGAACTCTTCTTAAATAATTACCACTAAAACCTGCCAGTCCTTCTAGTGTTCATTCTAAATACTTCCTTATCTAGATTAAAATCAAGTAGAAAATAAAGTCACCTTGATAAAAATCATTACAAGATTTTAAAATACCAACTATAGATAAACACCAGTCATAGCTAAAGAGGGTAGAGTTGAAGTGTCTAAAAGATAGAATGAGAAAAAAAAAACAATTTTTTCAAAAATGTAGTAAGAATAAACTTTTCACTCACAAAAGGAGCTGCCTTCTATATGTACTGTATGTAGCTGTGGACAGAGAACTTTTAGCAGAGCACATTCTTACAGTAGTGGACATTTTCCATGGTTATGATGTTTTAACTCCAACTAAATTACCCTCCCTCTTCTTTCTACCAAGAATGTTTATTTACCACTTGGCTCCAAGACTGAACAATACAGTTTGTTGTGGTTCTGGAAACTTCATCCAAAAAATATTCTCACATTAGTTCTCAAAAAATATTCTCAATATATGGAATTACAGGCCAGACTGACTACTGCTTCGTAATCCCAGTTCAATTTATAAATGAGACACTGATTCATAAATGGAGAATATCTGCAAGGCAACAGAGTTTCTGCATGTGGAATGGTGGCTGCATTACTAAAACAAGCTTACCAAAATATAAGCATTACTGAAAAAGAGGAAGGCTGATGCACCCAGGAGAGGTATAAAGGAGACAGTTGTGGCAGTAAAGCAGCCAGGAGAAACATTAGAGAAAAGGAAGAAGGAAGGTGAAGAGTGCAATCTAGTTAAAGCCACTGAATTGGGAAAATGCTCAAAACAAAGCACTTAAAGCATAAAACTTAGGGCCAGAAACTGCATATAAAGCAGGACCCCAATTCTGTGACACAATGGTATAATTTCTGGAAGAAAAAAAAAAACACTAAATATTAACAGGATTTGGGGTTTTCCCTAGATTAAACTTTTAACATTTTCATTCTACTTGTCACTTTTTTTGTTTGTTTGTTTGTTTTGAGACAGAGTCTCACTTTGTTGCCCTTGGTAGAGTGCTGTGAAATCATAGCTCACAGCAACCTCAAACTCTTAGACTTAAACAATTCTCTTGCCTCAGCCTCCCAAGCACCTGGGACTACAGGCGCCCTGCCACAATGCCCAGCTATTTTTAGAGATGAGGTCTTGCTATGCCTCAGGCTGGTCTGGAACCTCTGGGCTCAACTGATCCACCGGCCTCGGCCCTCCCAGAGTGCTAGGATTACAGGTGTAAATTTTCAGTAATTTTGACACAATTCGAGCCTTCTGAAACTAAGTACACATTTCATGAAAACATGCCTCCTTAATTAGCTATAACCTTAAGGTGGAGTTCAATTCCCACACTCCGTGGAGTCAGGATGAAAAATAAACCTGACAATTAAGGTTGCTCCTTTTCTTCCTGTTGTAAATCACATGCTTCCAGGTTAACTTAGGGGGTAACAGTGGACACTTTTGATACTACCTGATTGACTGAGAGGATCAGCAAGGGGCGCACCCCTCTCTGGAGCCTCCTCCACAGCAGTCAACCCGCCTTCTCTAGCCTTGGTCTCTGTCCTCAGAAATCCACCAAGGTCATCCAAGACTTAGCCAGCTTTGGGGCCTAGCAGGAGTCCCAAATTGTACGGAGCGATTTCTAAGGTGTCCTGTACTGGATTGACCGCCAGTCGGGAGGTGACCCCACAGCTCCCAGGATCCTCAGCGCGCGGTGCACTGGCAGGGCCGGAATGAGAATGTTGACGTCTGAGACCTGCGAAGCGCTATTTCCACCCCGCGCCTGCGCAGCACCACAGTCCTTAACGCCCTCCGGGCGCCCGAGTAACCTGAGGGGCGTGCACAGCGCTGAACCGAGCGCAGCTGGAAGTTTTTGTGAGGCAAGGTGAGTAAGCCTCTTGCATAGCATCCCTAATGTCAGGTTTTCCTCTCAAGTGACGCCCCAGATTCCTCCTTTTTTTATCACCCACCCGACCTCCTCCGATGTTGCCTTAATGCAGGAACCCTGGTCATGCTTGTCTGACTATGCGCTTTCTCAACCCCCAGCAGACATTTTTTTCTTGATCCTTCCTTAGTCAACCCTTAGATCAATCTTCCTCTCCCTGAGGCAGTATTCTCCCCTTCTCCGGAACCCTAATGGTGGAATGGCTGCAAGGAAACATTAATTTAAGGGGGGTTAGAAAAAAAAAAAGTTTAATATCTTCAAAACACTCCAACACACATTTTCTACTTCTATAATCCTTTCCCCAAAATATTTTTAAAATGTCATTAGGAAGTCCTGGAATAATTAGGAAGTTCTGGAATTTCATTGACATCCCTGAAATTTTCAATGCCCACAAGATAACTTTTCTAGAAATGTGTACCATGTCGGATTTTCAAAGCATACAAACGGCCACCTCAGCCTGGGAGACAAAGCATACACTCAAACCTGCCTTTATTTTAATTTTCCGTAGAGCATACTGTAATACCGATATCGAGGGAATACTAAAAATACTATGCCTTACAATGAAAGGAATGAACCCTTCAAATAGCAATATACCAATACCAATGTAATACCAATATCCAGGGAATACTAAAAATGCTAGGCCTTACAATGAAAGGAATGAACCCTTCAAATATCAAAACTTTACGATGTAGCTAGTATCTTGCCATATATACCTTGGGTTCAAGGTAAGATACTAGCTACATAATAAAGTTTTGCTATTTTTTAAAAATGTTGCTCTAAAAATAATTTCTTAAATGTATACACAATGAGAGATATGTGCCCCATGGAGCATATTAGACTGATTAGACTAGTCATTAGACTATTAGACTGATCATAGAGAGAAAGAAAGGAGGGGAAGAAGAGAGGGAATTGAAAGAATCTAGCCAAAACTACAAATTCAAGGAATGAGAGGGATAGAGAAGAGATGGGGCAGATGAATTGTTGTGAAAGCTAAGTTTGGTTAGTAAGTAAGGAAATCAGTCTATTTGGACAGCTGGTTATTTTTGTTTGTTTTCTATTTTGCCCAGGCTGGCCTTGAATTCCTGAGCTCAAGCAGTCCTCCCACTTCAATATCACAAGTACCTGGGCTATAGTAATTATTGATAGATTAACTTCAAGACAGGAGTAGCAGTAGAAATTAAGTCTTTCTTCTTACTTTCTTTCTTTCTTTTTTTTTTTAAGGAAAGAAGCCAGAATCTGCTTGTTAAAAACTTTACAAGATTCCTCCTCATTTAAACCATCTCTGCATATAAGGCCAGAAAAAAATCACACTTGATGATTTGTGGATGTTTTTTCTTCAACAACCTATTACAAATGACATAATATAAAAGAAAATCTAGCAAATGAATTGCGAAGTTATCAAATTAAAACCAGCAACTAACTCTTCAAATGTTCTTGAGTTTTTATGTTGTGTAAATGGAAACACAGTTTAAATTGTTAATAATGATACTACTTGATACACTACTCAATATGTAGTTCATCAAGAATGTTATTTTGAAAGGTAAATGCTCCTAACCAGTTTTGCTAGCTGGATCCCAGGCTCAGCACTCAAGTGGGAAAATACATCATGGGTTCAAGAAACGCTTTCCCTTTAGCACAGTATTTAAAGGAGTAACAATAAGGAAGTTATAGAAGCAATTTTGAGTAAATTCTAAAATTCCTACTAAACACTCAGGTCAATTTGTGAGGGAGAAATTTATTATATACTGGTTAGCAGTGCTTCAAAATCACAATAATATAAATAAGTATGTCATAAATATTGGTTAATGTCATGTGTTGACTCAAGTCATGCTCACAGGTACAACTGTAAAATAAAATATTCCAGTGGGGAAAAACAATGAGAAGTTGCAAGTTCAGAATACTGTCTTCAACCAAAGGAAAAGTAGATCAAAATATACTGTTTTCATATTTTAGCAGCCTCTAAAACTTGGGTTTTTCTGTAACCAAAAGTGTAACCTTCTGATAAGCTCATACACAGTCTGTATGCATTTCTCAGACTCTTCGTATTTAACTATACTTTTCTGGATGCCAGAGAAAAATCTCGCTGAAATAGAAAAAACCTTTAGGAGCAGAATTTCTTTTCCAAACAATACAACTTGAAAACTTGAAGTCACAGTGCCCTCTAGTGACCCATTGTTATTTCACTTTCAGAGAACAGTAAAGTTTTAACTTAGTGTTTCATATTTTCAGAGTTTTTTTCCTATAAATATTTATAAATGCCACTTTCTGTTCCTGAGGGTAAAAATGTGTAAGTTACAATCAACCACAGAGAACACTGGAGAATGACTTCTTTACTGATTCATTGCTCCCACAGTTACATTATATCTAGAGGGCAAAAAAGTCTTCAGTCCTACAAAACAAGGTGCATTAAAATATCCAAATGTATGAAATTACTAATAAGGAACTGTAAATAAGGACAAGTTTGTGGAGTTATGTATCTGTAGTGTAGTCCCAAATCTGTTGAGGACTGAAAACCTGGGTAACAGAACTTGGTTTCACTGCATCTCATTTCTTCATTTCAAAATGAAAAAGGTTGGCTGTATTGGTTAGGCTGTAGGAAAATGGGCTCTTCACAGTTCTGGTAGGAAGACCGATGATGTCTGGAAGGAAAATTTGCATTAACTCTCAAGCTTCAAATGTACATTGCTTTAGTACCAGAATAATAATGGCCAACATTTAACTCTTACTCTATCCCATAATTGTTCTAAGTGTTTTATGTATATTAGCTAATTTAATCTTCACAACAATCCCATGAGATAGGTACTAAAATTAACCCAATTTTACATATGAGGAAACCAAGACACTAAACTTTACCTAAGTTTCCATAACCAGCAGTTGGTAAAACCTACTACAAACCCAGCGTGTGTGACTCAGAGTTCATGCTCCTAACCACCATACTACACTTCCAAAAATTCACCTTCTGTCAAGAATTTATCTTAAAGAAATAAGTTGTTCATAAAGATTCAATAAGAATATTATATTTGCATCATTTATGGGAGGGAAAATAACCTAAATGACTGACTATTGGGAAATCATCAGGACAATTATGTTGAAGCCAAACCATTAACTTTAACCAATAACTTTAAAAAAAAATCTCATGACATGGAAAATGTTCCCAATACATTAAGTGAAAATAGGTTATAAACATACATATGTGCTAACAAATTTACTAACATAAAATTGTAACTGTAAAAATAATGAAAGTTAGGACTACCAACACTAAGCAGAGATAATGTATTCTCACCTATATTCATAGCAAATGGCTTGTTCATATTTGTCAAGTGCATACCATTTTTTTTTCAGGTTAATTTGAGGGCACAAAGAACGAGGTTATAATGTTTATGTTTGTTAGGTGTATAACTACAGTCTATTTAAAGAAACCAAGTTGTCCCTTAGTGCTCACAGACTTGCGAAACACTAAATCAAACCCCAAATGAGAGACATATTTGATACTATGAGAGTAGAAGGAGTGGTCAGTTAATGTGACAAAAAGGTTTCGTTTTAAACAAAAGTTTGTCCAAAGATTCTCAGTAGTCCTAGTTGCAGAGAGTAAGCAAACACCAACCTGGACACACAGTTAAAGCATTTGTAAATAGACAAGGAAAAACAATTTCAAAGTCTTTCTTGAAGTTCCAGAATTTAAATATTGGTCATCTTTTCTGAAGCCACTTGGCATAATTCTCAGAGCAGCAATTTTTGTTTGTGGTATCATAACCTTAATAAGTCTCAAATTGACTGTAGAGAAAAAATTACAGTTACTCGAACAGGGAGATGAATATCACCCAGAATCTATCTTATGTAGGCCACAGCCCAGGTGCCTGGTACACTCATATCACTCTGCATGAAGAGATCTTCCACAAGGTATACCCAGCAGAAAACATGGCTGACCCCTGATTTTAAAAAGGCCAGGTAAATAAAATTGAAAGGTAAGATGGTTCATCTCTAATTTCTAACATTTAAAAAGAAATATATCCTGATATAACAATTTCAACAAAAAATCACATACACACACTCACAAATATTTAAAAATAAAAACCAGTACCAAGATAGAACTGAAAAGCTCCCCAAAAATAGTTTACCAGTAGTTGCCAATGAGGCAATGTATTGGATAGCTTATGCTGTTGGTTTGATTGCTTGGGTGACTCACCTTCCCCCAAGCTGTAACTAAATTCTGCTTCAATTCCTTTACCTGGGCTTTCCCTCTGCTTACAGTCCTGGAAAATGTTCTACTCAAGGCAAAAAGTGAACACACAGCTCAGATGTACTATAATTAAGGTGGCAAGAAACCAAGGAAAAGAGCAGGCAAGTATTAGTTCAATGATTTCTTTTGCATGGGTAGCAGATGGGACTCTAAAACCTAATAACCCTTTGTACCTCAGCTAAGGCTGACAATATATCATTATACTCAGATGGGAGGAAGGAGAAGATGCCTAGCAACTAGGACTTGGAATGCTTGGGCTTTTGTCAATTTACGTCATAATCTTAATATTAAACAGGCTTGCTCTCATTTGCCAGTCGTCACCTCATTTTATGTTTTTCAAACACAAGAAGATTAAAAAGTCTTTCCTGAAAGTACTTTAGCCCCACAGATATATAATAGTGGTAGTATTTAAGAGTCTCCCGTTATAAATGTACACATAAAACTGCCATAAGCTTGATGGAAATTATATCAATAAGTTGGGGGACTTACCATGGGTAATATTTTTGTTAGCCACACTATGCAACATGTCCAACGCTTTTTATGGAATTTAGTGGAATACTAAAGACTATTCCTTGGACTCAAGTACCCTTGTGTTTGTGTTTTATAATAGAAGAAAAAGTTCCTAAAATTTATATTTAGTTTTATCTTTTTCTTTTTAATCTCTATGTATTTGTCTATAATGTAAATATATTTTGAATCATGTGATCAAACATTTTAGATGCCCAGACCATGCCAAATTAATAACTCATGAAGGAAGGAAGGAAAGATCTAAGAATGAGTCAGAATCAAGAGACAGTGGACCATGTACCCTGACTCACAGCACAGTAGTGGAAAAGAATTCTTAGTAATGGACAATTAGGAGAATGAAAATCTCTACTTATACCCAAAATATTAATGTAATGTCTAATCATGTCAATCTAGAAGGAAGACAGAGCTTGTTAATCTTTAATTCTATTCGATAGCAAAGAAGAGAAATATTAGGAAAAGTTAATTTCTATCAGGAAATCCAGAAATATGAGTTAATGGTGTAATCTAATATGTTCGGTCATTAGGTGCCAGGTAAATAGCTTTATATATACTTTACATCCTCACTGAAGAAGACAGTGAAAAAGAAGAAAATTACATAGACCATAACTCTGAGCTATCACTGAACTGTTGCAGATCTTTTTGACAACTAAAAAAATGAAATGATAAAAAATGTTGTCAGCATAATTGTTAATTATGATGATAAATATGTACTGATACATGTTATTCCTAACAGGACCCATCTTCCCTAGTAGCCATGGAAATTTAGAGTCTGGAGTAACTTCAAGGGGACAGAGAATTAGGAGATTTTCTAGAAAACATAGTTCCCATCAGACCAGGAAGGAGAGAAAATATCACAGTCCAAGCCTGACTTGGAAGAGGAAACTTTTCCCAAAATTATATTAATAAATTTTGGTCTAATATCTCAGCATATTTTTTCATTCTTTTTCCAATAGCATACCCCGCTAGACAACAAAGTCCAACAAGAAAAGGTTTGAATGTCTAGCTCATCCTTCTTCCTTTCACCCTTGATGTATTACGTGGAAGATCTCAAGTAAATAGTACTAGTAAGATAGCGAAGAAAGCAATTGTATTGTAAAACAGTGGTGGCAAAGAAAAAAAAAGAAAGTCACTGTAGCCAGATCACTCAAGGTTTCTCCCTTGAGTGGACAATGTCATATTCCTGCTTCTAATGCAAAGAAGGGTTTGAATGTTTACTACTTCATCATTCACAAATCTGTTTATTAATTCCAAATCTGTTGAGATACCATACTTTTTCATAATTGATGAAAACTTGACAATGTTTTATACTCTTTCCAGGTCAAGGTCATGGCTTCTTCATTGGCATTGGAGCAAAAATTATCTCCTATACTTTCTTCCTGAATTGTTTTGAAATCACAAAAAAAGAAAAAAAGATAAATGATAAAAATACCCCACTGTAAAGTTTTGAAATACTTTGTTACATTTTCTTCCTCCAAACATAAAGAGGAACCATCTTGCCAATGCGGAAAGGACATGAAATCTATAAGATTAAGTCATTTCAGATGCTTACACATGAAGCATTCTTAAAAAGCATTCTTAAACCTTCAGCCTTGGATAACCTCTCACAACAAAGCCACTGTTTTAATACATTCTTATAATGCCAAGATTTCATAAAAGAGGGTAAAAATACCTTTTTTGGGCAATTTGTGCGCAAATGGAACAGCTTATTAAAAATTCCCTCAATGAGAATGTGTAAACACTGGTCTTGGCCACAAAGAAACAATTTCCTGGGGGCAAACTTCATGGTCTGATTTCCCAGAAATACCCTGGAAACTGAACAAAAGGAAACGCCTTATACTGTTTTGTCTGTAACCACAAAATATACACATAGGGTCCCACCCAGCCCAAACTTAACCCTGTGTCCCCCCAAAAGAACAAAAATAATAAAAATCCCATTTTCAGGCCATTATACATGTAAAAATAGTATCTGTGCTACGTACACACATAATTATGGTCTACGAATCTGACCATTCTTCAGGGTGAAAATGTGAAAAGTTGCCCGGTGATGGTATTTTCTAGTCAAGAAATCATTAAAGTTGCCTCATCTCATATCTAAAATCCATCCTAAGAAGGGGTAATAGTATTCACTAACATACTCAATTTAGAGTATTTGACATATGTAAGTGAATATTCACAAAAGTGCATCCATCAAATATTAATTTAGGAAAAATATGTCAATAATTGTGATTGTGAATGGAACAAAGACGGTTTAGAACAAATCACTCCAACATGAAAAATATCATTGCATTGCTAACTACACCTCTCCTACCATCTTATATCTAAAATGAGGTAGGTTAATGCCTTTCTAGCCTACTCTCGTTCCATCAAACCAGTTTGCTGCCAAATTTAGCTCTCCTGTTAGCAGACTGGAATCTGAAAAGTCAACACTGACTTCTTCCTGTCCTATTTTCCTTAACTGATCATCATTCCTTTTCAGTATTTCTTGGAAATGCCTGTCCATTTCCTCTGTCAGTACCATTGTCCAGGTCCTTGGCATCTTGCCCTGTTGCTTCCACCTTGTCCTTCCTACCACTAGTTGTCAGCACTAGTCACATGTTAGAATTACCTTGGAAGATTTGAAAAATATTCCCAAACATTTTACACAAAAATCTCTGATAGGTAAGTAATGGTTGTTTGTCTGCTTCATTCAAAATAATAACAGAATTCATTATAGAGGCATATTCATTCTATTTTTATTATTCCTCAATTAAAGTACTTTATTCTAGTATTTGTATGCGTATTATCAAAAGATGTACAAGTACAGTGATACCTTATAATTTGAACTTAATCCATTCTGGAACCCTCTTCAAGTTCCAAATCATTTGAGTTACAGGACAGTTTTCCCCTTTAAAATGATAGAAACTAGATTAATCCATTCCTGAGTCCCACAGACTCAAATTTTCAAAATGATTTTAACAGTAAATACACTGAATTTCAAGGCAAAATATTCACAAATAATAATATTTGAATAAAAATATAAATAAATAGAATTAAAAATATAAAAATCCATTTCATCACAGTTGAACACTTGGTTGTTCATCCTCCTTAAACTCCATAACAAACTTCTGCTTCCAAATTAGAACTGGCAGCCTCTCTGTGCATAACACTATGGATTGCAATGCAATCCTTTTCTTAAAGTTCTACAACTACCACCCTACTAGCTTTAAACTCCTCCTTTGGAGCACTAGTATCAGGTATGCCTTTCACTAAAACATCAGGAGGACCTTGGCTTTCTCACAAATTATCATCTCAGAAATCACATCACCAACCAGCTGTTTTTCATTAATCCAAAGCAAGAGAAGTTTTTCCACCTCTTCCATACTTTTTAGTCTCTTAGAGGTCAGCGTTGTAACCCCTTTCGCTGTTATCAGTTGCTTTGATAGCTTCTTTATTTTTCAAAATTGAACAAGCAGTTAATTTAGACATACTGAACATAGTAATGAGATCAGCCACACGTATACTGCTTTCATGCTTAACAATTACTGCTTTCATGCTTAGCAATAAGATCTTTCTTAACTTCAATTGGAGCTCTAGCAGCTTTCTTCTTACTCTTATTTTTCTCACTACACTTTTTAGGACCCATGGTAAATACATTTAGTTGTTATTATATTAAAAAAAAACACAGAACAGTCACAAAAGCATAAAATAGCCACAAAAATCACATGAGATGCTTTCACTATATTTTCCAACAAGGAACTGAATGAAAAAGTATATGGGTGGCCCAAGTGCTCGGGAAAACTACGCACAAAAACACATGAGTAACATTCTGGGTGTTCATATTCCAAAGCAACATTCATATTTCAAGCACGATTTGCTCAAATTTTATTTGGGATTTGAAATTGTTCAAGTTCTGAAGTGGTTGGATTCTGGGGGCAATACTGTATTTCTGATCCCAGGGTATAAAGTGCCTATGCTATTCATTTTTTTAAAAAGATTTTTCTGCCCCTAAAATTACCAACAGGTTACAAACTACTAATAGCTATTTAGGAATTAGGAATAGTTATTGCTATTGTATGGTATAATTGAAAGGGTGTAGGGACACAGATTTCCATTTTAGTTCTGATTTCTTGGTTGACATGTCTTACATTGCAGAGCTTCAGGTTTCTTTTTTACAATGTGACTACTGGACCAGTTTTACACCAGAATCCTATCAAACCTTTAAAGAAGAACTCAAATGTATGTTACAGAACCTATTCCAAAACATTGAGAAAGGAGGAACCCTCTCCAACTCTTTTTATGAAGCAAATATCACCTTGATACCAAAACCAGGAAAGGATCCAACAAAAAGGAAAACTACGGACCAATATCATTAATGAACATTGAAAAAAAAACCAGTAAATTTCTAGAAAATAGAATACAGCTACACATTTAAAAAATTATATATCATGATCAAGTAGGCTTCATCCTGGCTGGTTCAACATGTCCAAATCCACAGAAGCAAAAACAAAGACCACATGATTCTCTTAATAGATTCAGAAAAAGCATTCAACAAAATTCAATGTCTTTTCCTGATATAAAAAAAAAACATAAAAATAGGCATAGACTTATAGAAGCCATCTATGACAAATCCATAGCCAATATCATCCTGAAAGGAGTAAAACTGAAAGCTTTTCCACTTAGAACTGCTACCAGACAAAAATGTCCACTATTCCGACTACTATTCAACATAGTGTTGGAAGTCCTAGCAAATGCAATCAAGCAAGAGAAGCATACCAAGGGTATTCAAATGAGAACAGAGGAGGTAAAACTTTCTCTTTTTCCTGATGACATGATATTCTACCTAGAAAACCACAGGAATTCAATCACAAGACCCCCGAAAGCAACCAAGAAACATGGTAACATCTCAGGATATAAAAGCAATGTCCAAAAATCAGTAGCCTTCATATACACCAACAGTCAAGCCAAGAATCAAAATCAAAGATAGAATACCCTTCTCAATAACTTCAGAGAAAATGAAATACTTTGAAATATACTTAAGAAAGAAGATGAAGGATCTCTACAGAAAGAACTTGGAAATTCTGAGAAAAGAACTAACAAATGCTAACAAATGAAAGAACGTACTATGCTCATGGCTGGGAAGAATCAATAGTGTTAAAATGTCTATACAACCCAGAGCAATCTACATATTTAATGCAGTTCCCATTAAAACATCACTGTCATACTGGGAAGAACTTGAAAAAGTAGTTCTTCTATTCATGTGGAACCACAAAAAAACCCAAGTAGCCCACACAATTCTATGAAATAAAAGCAAATCTGGAGGTGCCTGTATTCCCAGCTACTTGGGAGGCTGAGTCAGGAGAATCACGTAAGCCCAAGAGCTTGAGGTTGCTGTGAGCTGTGACTCCACAGCCCTCTACCCAGGGTAACATAGTGAGACTCATCTCCAAAAAAAAAAAAAAAATCTGGAGGAATCACATTACCAGACTTCAGGTTATACTACAAGTTTATAGTGATCAAAACCATATGGTACTGGCATCAGGTCAGGTGCAGCGGCTCATACCACTAATCCCAGCTTTCTTGGAGGCTGAGGCAGATGGATTGCCTAAGCTCACAAGCTCAAGACTAGCCTGAGCTAGAGTGAGAAAAAATAAAAAATAGCCATTGTGGCAGATACTTGTAATCCCACCTACTTGGGAGGCTGAGGCAAGAGAATCACTTGGGCCCAGGATTCTGAGGTTGCTGTGAGCTATGACACAATATCAATCTACTGGGAGTGACAGAGTGACCTGCTTCAAAAATAAATAAATAAATATTAAAACAGTATGGTACTGGCATTAAAAAAATGACATAGATCCATGGAACAGAATCAAGAACCTAGAAATGAAACCAGCCTCATATGACCATCTCATCTTTGACAAACAAAACAAAAGTTTACACTTGGAAAAGAATCTCTATTAAATAAATGGTGCTAGGAGAACCAGATAGCCACATTTAAAAGATTAAAATGACCCACACCTCTCACCACTTACAAAAATTAAGTCATGCTGGGTAAAAGATTTAAAACTAAGACATGGATCATTTCATGCTCATCAGAGAACAATGCAACAAGAACACATTTCAATTCTTAATATTTATGCACCCAACCAAAATGGACCTTCATTGGTCTAGACAATGCAATATCCTGCAACACCATAAGATCTGGGGACATTTTTTTCCCTTATTAAATCATAACTGTGTACATTAATGCATTTATGGGGTACAATGTATTGATTTGATATGTGGAATGCTTGCATTGAACTGATTAACATAACCATCACCCCACTTATTGGTTGTGGTAAGATGTTTATAGTCTATTTTTTTTTTTTTTTTTTAGACAGAGTCTCAAGCTGGCATCCTGGGTAGAGTGCCATGGTGTCACAGCTCGTAGTAGCCTCAAACTCTTAGGTTTACGTGATTCTCTTGCCTCAGTATCCCAAGTAGCTGGGACTACAGGTGCCCACCATAACACCCAGCTATAACTGTGTTACAGTTGTCATTGTCATTGTTGTAGTTGTCGTTGTTGTTTAGCAGCCCCAGGCTGGATTCAAACCTGCCAGCTGTAGTGTATGTGTCTGGCGCCTTAGCCATTAAGCTGCTCTATTTTTAATAGTTTTGAAATGTACCATTGCAGTATGCACATTAGATGAGGTCCTACCAAATACCCTCCTTTCTCCCAACCTCTCCACTCCCCTACGTTCTCCTCCAATAGTTTTGTTTTACCATTCATATGAATGTGTAGGTGATTATACATTGATTTCATAGTAGTACTGAGCACATGGGATACTTTTCTTTTCCATTCTTGAGATACTTTACTAAGAAAAAATATGTTCCAGCTCCATCCTGATAAACACAAAAGTTGTGAAATATTCATCCTTTTTTATGGCTGCATAGTTTTTCATGGTATACATATACCAAAATTTGTTAATCCATTCATGAGTCAGTGGGCACTAGGGTTGCTTCCATGACTTGGCAGTTATTAATTGGGCTGCAATAAACATTCTGGTACAAATGTCTTTGTTGTAACATTATTTTTGACGATCTGGGCATATACCTAGTAGAGGAATTGCAGGATTGAACAGCAGGTCTACTTGTAGTTTCTTGAGTATTCTCCAAACTTCTTTCCAAACAGGCCATATTAGCTTGCATTCCCACCGGCAGTGTAGAAGTGTTCCCTTCTATCCACATTTACACCAACATCTATAGTTTTTGGATTTTCTGAGTTGGGCTGATCTTAGATGATATCTAAGTTAGATGATATCTCAAAGTGGTTTTAATTTCTCTAAGTTAGATGATATCTCAAAGTGGTTTTCATTTCTCTGATGATTAAAGATGATGAGCATTTTTTCATGTGTTTGTAGTCCATGGTCCTATCTTCTTCAGGGAACATTCTGTTCAAGTCTCTTGCCCACATAGAAATGGGGTTATTTTATCTTTTCTTATTGATTAGGTTGAGTTCTCTGTAGATACTAGTTATCAGACCTTTGGCAGAATCATCAGATGCAAAAATCTTCTCCCATTCTAAAGGCTGTCTGTTTGCTTTATTTACTGTTTTCTTGGCTGTGCAGAAGCTTTTTAGTTTGATCAGATCCCAGCAATATATTTTTCGTGTTGCTTCAATTGCCTGGTGGGCCCTCCTCATAAAATATTCTCCCAGGCCAATTTCTTTAAGCATTTTCCCTGCACTCTCTTCTAGCATTTTTATAGATTCATGTCCTAAGTTTAAATCTTTTATCCAGTGAAAATCAATTTTTGTTAATGGTGAAAGTGAGGGTCCAGTTTCAGTCTTCTACAAGTCACCAGCCAGTTCACCCAGCACCATTTGTTAAATAGGGAATCTTTCCCCCAGTGAATGTTTTTGATAGGCTTATCAAAGATCAAATGATGATAAGTGGCTGGGTTCATCTCTTGGTTCTCTATTCTGTTCCATAAATCTACCTCTCTATTTTTTTGCCAACACCAAGCTATTTTGATAACTATAGATTTATTTACAGTACAGTCTGACATCTGCTAATGTAATACCTCCTGTTTTTATTTCTGATTAATGTCTTGGCTATTTGAGTTTTTTTCAGATTCCATATAAATCGAAGTACTATTTTTTCAAGTTCTTTAAAGTATGACAATGGTGCTTTAATAAGGATTGCATTAAATCTGTAGACTGCTTTGGGTAGTATAGACATTTTAACAATGTTGATTCTTCCCAGCCATGAGCATGATATGTTTTTCCATTTGTTAACATCTTCAGCTGTTTCTTTTCTCAGAGTTTCATAATTCTCTTTATAGAGATCTTTCACATCCTTTGTTAGGCAAATACCCAAATATTTCATCTTCTTTGACACTACTGTAAAAGGAATAGACTCCTTGACTATACTTTCAGCTTAACTACTGTTGACATAAAAGCTACCGACTTGTAAGTATAGATTTTATACCCCGAGACACTGCTGTATTCCTTGATCACTTCTAGAAGTTTTATAGTTGAATCCCTGGGGTTTCCATGTATAGGATCATATCGTCAGTGAAGAGTGAGAGTTTTATCTCCTCTGACTCTATTTGGATACCTTTGATCACCTTCTCTTGCCTGATTGTGATAGCTAAGACTTCCATTACTGTAATGAATAGCAGTGGAGACAATGGCCATCCTTGCCTACTTCCAGATCTGAGTGGAAATGTTTTCAATTTTACTCCATTCGATATGATATTGGCTGTGGGTTTGCTGTATATGGCCTCTATCAGTTTAAGAAATGTCCTGTCTGTGCCTATTTTCTTAAGTGTTCTGATTATGAAAAGATGCTGGATATTATCAAAAGCTTTTTCTGCATCAATTGAAAGAATCATATGTAGTCTTTTTTTGTTGTTTATGTGATGTATTATATGTATAGATTTACATATGTTGAACCAACCTTGTAAAGCTGGGATAAAACCAAATTGATCATGATATGTAATTTTTTTGATGTGTTATTGATTTGTTTGCTAGGATCTTTTTTTTCTTTTTTTGAGACAGTCTCACTATGTCACCCTGGGTAGGGTACTGTGGTATCAGAGCTCACAGCAACCTCAAACTCTTAGGCTTCAGTGATTCTCTTGCCTCAGCCTCCCAAATAGTTGAGACTACAGGTGCCCACCACAAAGCCCAGCTATTTTGTTGTTGTTGTTGCAGTTCTTGTTGTTTAGCAGGCCCAGACTGGGCTCGGACCCACCAGCCTTGGTGTACGTGGCCATCACCTATTCACTGAGCTATGGATGCTGAGCCACTAGGATCTTATTGAATATGATAATGGTGAACGTAAGGGTTCAGTTTCCAGGGTCTGTTTGCATTGTTATTCATTAATGATATTGCTGTATAGTTTTCTTTCTTTGTTGGGTTCTTTCCTGGTTTGGGTACCAGGTTGATATTTGTTTCATAGAATGTGTTGAGAAGTATTCCTTCTTTTTCTATATTTTGGAAAAGGTTATGTAATATAGCTACCAGTTTCTCATTAAATGTTTGGTATGTTTGGTAGAATTCTGATGTGAAGCCATCTGGTCCCAATCTTTTCTTTTCTGGAAGATTTCATATAGTTGATGCTATTTCAGTGCTCAATATAGGTCTATTCAGCATTTCAAATTTTTTCTGGCTGAGTCTGGGAGGGTGGTGTGCTTCTAGGTGTTGGTCCATTTCCTCCAGATTTTCATATTTCTAGAAATAGAGTTTTGTAATTATCAGAGAGGATTTTTTTGATTCCTAAAGTGTCTGTTGTTATTTCTCCTTTATCATATCTGATAGATATTAGAGATTTTACTTTTCTGTTTCTGGTTAGGCTAGCCAAACTTTTATCAATTTTATTGATATTTTAAAAAAAAAAAACCTTTTGTTTCATTGATCTTTTGAATGATTCTTTTGTTTTCAATTTCATTTAATTCTGCCCTAATTTTGGTTATTTTTTTCTTCTGCTGGGTTTGGGGTTGGAATGTTCTTCCTTTTTCAGTTCCTTGAGATGACCAATTAAGTTGTTGACTTCCTCTCTTTCTGTTTTCTTTTTTTATTATTATTAAATGATAGTTGTGTACATTAATGCAATCATGGGGTACAGTGTGGCGTTTTCATATACAATTTGAAATATTATCATCAAACTGGTTAACACAGCCTTTATG
Source organism: Galago senegalensis (assembly GCA_963575145.1). Classification (NCBI taxonomy): domain Eukaryota; kingdom Metazoa; phylum Chordata; class Mammalia; order Primates; family Galagidae; genus Galago; species Galago senegalensis. The sequence goes on along the minus strand of CAUYTI010044337.1, from coordinate 9,031 downwards.
TCATTTTCTTAATTATTGTGTTAAGACATTTATATTCTACTCTAAGAAAGATTCACTTCTACCCTTGTAAGATAAACTATAGAAGTGATCCCTCCAATCACCCTCCTTCTAACCATCCCTCTTTTCCTCTCCCTCCCCCCCCATATTCTTAGGCTATAATTAGGTTATAGCTTTCATATGAAAGCCATAAATTAGTTTCATAATAGGGCTGTGTACATTGGATACTTTTTCCTCCATTCTTGTGATACTTTGCTCAGAAGAACATTTTTCGGAGCCATCCATGTAAACATGAAGGAGGTAAAGTCTCCATCTTTCTTTATGGCTGCATAGTATTCCATGGTGTACATATACCACAGTTTGTTGATCCACTTGTGGATTGATGGGCACTTGGGCTTCTTCCATGACCTGGCAATTATGAATTGGGATGCAATAAACATTCTGATACAAATATTTTTGTTGTAATGTGGTTTTTGGTCTTCTGGATATATACCTAATAAAGGAATTGCAGGATCAAATGGCAGGTCTATTTTTAGTTCTCTAAGTGTTCTCCAGACAACTCTCCAAAAGGAATGTATTAGTTTGCATTCCCACCAGCAGTGTAGAAGTGTTCCCTTTTCTCCACATCCTTTTGGGATTTTGTCATATGGGCTAATATTACTGGAGTTAGATGGTATCTCAAAGTAGTTTTGATTTGCATTTCTCTGAGGATTAAGGATGGTGAGCATTTTTTCATATATCTGTAGGCCATGCACCTATTTTCCTTAGAGAAATTTCTCTTCAAGTCCCTTGCCCACCCTAAGATGGGATCACTCATTCTCTTCTTGCTAATATGTTTGAGTTCTCTATGGATTCTAGTTATTAAACCTTTGTCAGAGACATAACCTGCAAAAATCTTCTCCCATTCTGAGGGCTGTCTGCTTGATTTACTTACTATGTTCTTGGCTGTGCAGAAGCTCTTTAGTTTGATCAGGTCCCAATAGTGTATTTTTGATGTTGCTTCAATTGCCTGAGGTGTCCTCCTCATAAAATTTTCACCCAGGCTGATTTCTTCAAGTGTTTCTCCTACACTTTCTTTTGATGTGGGCTAATCTTACTGGAGTTAGGTGATATCTCAAAATGTTTTTGATTTACATTTCTGTGATGATTAAAAATGAGCATTTTTCTTTTTTCCTTTTTTTTTAGACTTCATGTCATTTTCTTAGTTATTATGTTAAAACCTTCATATTCTATTCATAGATTCACTTGTACCCTTGTAAGATAAACCACAGAAGTGAACCCTCCAATCCCCCTCCCTTTACCCATTCCCCCCTCCCCATATTCTTAGGTTGTTATTAGGTTATAGTTTTCATATAAAACATTTAAATTAATTTCATAATAAGGGTGTGTACATTGGATACTTTTTCTTCCATTCCTGTGATACTTTGCTAAGAAGAACATTTTCCAGCTCCATCCACGTGAACATGAAGGACTTAAAGTCTCCATCTTTCTTTATGGCTGCATAGTGTTCCATGTTGTACATATACCACAGTTTGTTGATCCATTCATGGATTGATGGGCACTTGGGCTTCTTCCATGACATGGAAATTATGAATTGGGCTGCAAGAAACATTCTGATACAAATATCTTTGTTGTAATGCAATTTTTGGTCATCTGGGAATATAAAATGAACATTTTTCATATGTTTTTTGGCCATTTGTCTGTCATCTTCAAAGAAATTTATTTTCAAGTCTCCCTCCAACTTATAGAAGAGATTGTTTGCTCTTTTCTTATTGATAATTTTAGTTCTCTGTAGATTCTAGTTATCAGATCATTGTCAGATTCATGACATGAAAAAATCTTTCCTGTTCTGGAGGCTGTCTCTTTGCTTTGGTCGTGGTGACTTTAGCTTTGCAGAAGCTTTTAAGTTTGATCAAATCCCAGTTATTTATTTTTGGTGTTTCTTCAATTGCCAGGGGTGTCTTCCTCATAAAATATTTTCCCAGGCCAATATCTTCAAGCATTTTTCTGTACTCTTTTCTGGTATTTTTATAGTTTCATGTCTTAAATTTAAATCTTTTATCCAGTGAGAATTAATTTTTGTTAGTGGTGAGAAGTGTAGGTCCAGTTTCAGTCTTCTACATGTGGATAACAGTTCTCCTAGCACCATGTGTTAAATAGATATTCTTTTCCTTGATTCATGTTTTTGTTAAGCTTATCAAAGATCAAATAATGATAAGTGAATGGGTTCATCTCTAGATTCTCTATTCTATTACATAGATCTGTGTCTGTATTTTTGTGCTAGTACCATTCTGTTTTGATCACTATAGCTATGTACTATAACCTGATGTCTGGTAATGTGATGCCTATAGATTCATTTTTATTTCTAAAAACTGTATTGGCTATTTGGGGTACTAGTTTGCAGTCCCATCAACAGTGAATGAGTGAGTATTTCTTCCTTGACAACCACTCAAGCATGTGTTGATTTGGGACTTTTAAAATATGAGTCATCCCATTGTGATTTTGAATAGCCTTTTTCTGATGATTAGAGATGTTGAGCATTTTCTCATGTGTTTGTCTATCCTCCTTTGAAAGTTTTTGTTCAGATCTTTTGCCCTCTTTTCAATGAGTTTGTTTGATATATTTTTTTGCTGATTTGCTTCAGTTCTTTGTAGATTCTAGTTATCAGTCCTTTATTGTGTGCCTAGCATGCAATTTTTTTCCATTTTGTAAGTTGTCTATTGTGTCCTTGGATGTGTAGAAACTTTTTATTTTTTTATTCTTTATTAAATCATAACTGTGTACATTAATGCATTTATGGGGTATAATGTGCTGATTTGACATACAATGTGGAATGCTTACATCTAAATGATTATGATCAAGTACCATTTGTTTGTTTTTGTTGTTGCTCTGATTGCCGTTGGGGGCTTATTTATAAATTCATTCCCTAGACTTTCATTTATAAAAGTTTATTAAAGCTTTCTTCTACAATTCATATAGTTTCATGCTTATGTTTTATCCAAAGGGAATTAATTTTTGTGAATGGCGAAAAGTATGGATCCTGGTTTAGTCTTTTTCATGTGGTTATCCAGTTTTTCCAGCACTATTTATTGAATAGGGATTCTTTTACACATTTTTTTAATCTGATTTATCAAAGATCAGATGGGAGTATGAGGTTGGTTTCACCTCTTGGTTCTCTGTTCTGTTCCATAGGTCTATATCTCATGCCACTACCATGCTGTTTTGGTTTATAGTCTTGGACCATATTTTAAAGTCTGGTAAAGTGATGCCTCCTGATTTGTTCTTATTACATAGTTTCATTGGCTATTGGGGGTCTTTCCCCTTTCTCTATGAAACATAGTTTTCCTAGATCTATAAAAAATAACTTTGGATTCTTAATAGGAGTTACATTGAATCTGTAAATCACTTTGGGTCATATGGCCACTTTAACAATGTAGATTCTGGTGATCCACTAACACATTCTTCTTCATTCATTTTATGTTATGTCCACCTTGATTTTACAATCTACTCTCGTATATACCCTCTTGACAATTGGGATTAGCTTACTACTTGAGCACTTTGTGTGTACAGGCCCTTTCCTGTTCCAGCAGACAAAAAATTTCCCAAGCCATATTGCTGTTTTTTACTCTTGTTATTGATCTTATAAAAGGCCAATAGTGATAGATCATAGTAGGATGAGGCAGGTATTTTCTTGCAAATATAAACTTCTGCAATATCTTTCAATAAGTTAACAGCACTAGCTTTTTAACAGAGAGAAGGGATCTACACTTTCTACCTACATAGTACAAGGGAATGTGGAGATTCCAAATGTTCAAATGCATCAATTCAGATACACACATCCCATCATGAATTCTATTTCCTTTCAGTCAGGCCTATGAACTTGGCAAAGGAGACCACCCAAGCTTCAGATTTTCAGGCTTTCCTGAATGTTCTCTGAACATTAAATCCTGCGACTTATCTTCAGTTTTCTGCCCTCCACCTGTGGAGGATGAGGCTATCTTTATAGGCAGCTCTCGACATGCACCTTCTGGATTTCACAATTCTATATTCATAGTCAATCACTAGCAGTCTTCTATTATCTTTCCTCAATGTACTGATGGACCCTTGTAATAACTATCAAATTCCAAAGTCCTTTTAATTATTATTTGTCTTAAAACTTTCAAAATCCAGAGATCTTATACATGCTAATACATACTTTTTTTTAACTAACCCCTCCCTGTTCACAACTGGTAAAATTTTTAATCCTTGTTTTATAACTGCATGCTCCAACTAACACCAGTTATGAGATATTCATCTGATGATCTAGTTCTAAATGCTCATTGTGATGTGTTCTTTCCCTACTTTCAGCCTGAAGCAATGGTTGAAGTGCCAATTTCTCAGGAAATGGGAAACTATAGATTTGTGTTCAGGGGCTTCACTGGGGATCATTCATAGTCATATTATCTGTTAGAAGTGAGAGTATAGGATTGGACCTCCCCCCAAAAAGTCAAGGTGCCATACACTTGAAATGGAGGCCTTAGAGGACCTTGCAGGGAACTCTGAACCTGGGACTGCCCAACAGAGTTTCTCTGCCTTGCAGTAGGAAAGTGTGACTTTCAAATACCTGAAATTGCCAGCCATTAAATAAGGCCAGGGTGTCATATTTGCCCTACAAAGAAATTTCCTTGAGAAAAGTAGACAATATGTCTAGCTCATTATCTTATAGTTAGCACTAAGCCTCAAACTTCATTGCCTTTCGTAAATGTTTGTTGTTATTTTTGTTGTTGCAGTTTCTGAGATCTACCATGCAGGAGTTGGATAAAGCCCAGATCAAAGCATCAGTTTCATTCTTGTTCCATGCACCTAAACTGCGAATGAGAGTCCTCTGCTTGTCTTTTGCAGGGTAAGCACATTATGATGATGAATTTTAAAATATTAGTTATGCAAATCCATTCCTTCTTCCAAAAAATTTACAGTGGCATTGTGGAGGGATGATTAATATGTAAGAGCAAATTATATCAATGTATATGTCTTTAAGTCCCCATTTTAAGACAGACGACTATGATTAGAAGACTGAGTGGGACCCAATTAAAAATGCACAAAGTGTTTATTTAGATCAATTACATATCTATAAAACCATATAACCATTGCCCCTTAAAATCATCTCTTACATCTCCTTTTCCCCCAACTTAATTCTTGTCCAAATGTACCAACTCTTCTTACCTGTATTCCCATAGATTACATTTGCTTATTCTTGAATTTTGTATGAATTGAATCATACTATATATACACATTTTATATAGGGGAAATTCATCAATTTTGTTGTGAATAGCTGTGATTTAGTTTTTTGATTGTAGGTCATTTCCCTTTATATGAATGTACCATAATTTATTTATCCACAATGTTTCTCATGAATTATGGATTTTCCTACTTGGAGGTTAATATGAGTTGCTGAGTTTAAGGCATGTGTATATCTCCCTATAGTAACCTACTAAACAATACTCCAAAATGGGTGTTCAACTATACACTCCTATAGTCAAATATAAGAACTTTGATCATTCTGTATTGACACAAATTAATACAATCCTTATGTACTTTATTTATTTTATTAGGTAGGAATTTTCATCCATTCTAATTTTTTTATTTCTTTATTAAATCATAACTGCATACAATGCATTTATGAGGTACAATGTGTTGATTTGATATACAATATGAAATGCTTACATAAATGATTAACATAACCATCTCCTTGCTTATTTATTTGTTGTGGTAAGACATTCATACTCTATTCTTAATAGTTTGGAAATGCATCATTACTTCATATGAGAGATGAATCACAACTATAGCCCAGGATGAAGGAGGGAAGGGTAGAGGGAGGGGAAAGGAGGGAGGTGGTTTGATAGAGGGAGGGTTAATGGTGAGACCACACCTATGAAGCATATTGCAAGGGTACAAGTCAAATCTATCAAGTATCGCACATAAATGTCTTAACACTGTGATTATGTAAATGAGGTGAAAGCTATGTTAATTAGTAGGATGTAAGTGCTCCAATTTGTACAAATTATCAACGAAGACTTCCCTTTCTTGCTGGGAGCTCATCCATTTTTATTAGATTATTGCTTTTTTATTTACATCTATTTTAGATGTATATTTTAAATGTCTTCTTTTTCTCAGTCTCTGGATAACCTTTCCACTTCCTGATGGTGTATTGGATGAACTAAATATCTCAATTTTTATAAAGTCTATCAATCAATTTTTTCTTTTCTGTATAGTACTTCTGGTATCCTATTTTACAAATCTTTGCTACCCCACATTTATAAAGATATTTTTTAATGTTTTCTTCCCAAACATTTTTCATTGATCATATTTGGGTTGTCTATGACCCATCTCAGATTAATTTTTGCATAGCATTTCAGAATAGGGTCAAGTCTCATATTTTCCAGATTTATTGCCAATTCACTCACCACCATTTAGTGAAAAGGCCGTCATTTCCCTAGTTACAAAGGCGATTTTGTTATTAACCAGTCAATTACATATAAGTATGTATAGTTTCTGGACTCTCAATTTTCTTGAATTTATATTTCTTCCTTAAGTGTTTGTTGTCATTTAAAAGCTAATTTATTTAGGCCTAAACTTTTTTGAAAAATTGCTAGATATATGTTCAATTTCTATACTAGATATAAGACTACTGAGAATTTCTATTTGTGCATTTTCAAGTTGTTCTTCAAGAAAATTGCCCATTTTATGTAACTTGTCAGGGGTTTTGGACAAAATTATTCACAATATTCTCCATTGTATATCTATTATGTAATTATGAAATATAAAGTAGTTTCTCTTTCTTATTCCTGATATGATGAATAACGTTTGCACATTTTTAAGAATCTATCTTGCTAGAAGTTTCTGAACTTTAATAATCTTTTCACAATTCCTTGTATTTCATTGATTTCTGGTCTTTTTGTTTGCTTCAACTTACTTGAGTTTCTGTGTACATAAAGGTGTGTATTGTGTGTGTGTCCTTCAGCTAAAGAAGCTTAATTTCTTTTCAAAGAAAAGATTCATTCATTCAGCTATCATCTTTTCCGATAAATACACATTAACTATCAAGGAAGTATGAAGTCCTCTGTTAGCATTAGCAAACCCATATCCTATACTGTTGAAGACATTTCAGGTATATAAAATATGTATTGCAGGTATACAACATGATTTTTAAGATAGACATATATAGAAAATGATGATTGCAGTAAAAATAATTAATGTATGCATTATATCATATAGTTCCTAATTCCTGTATGTTCTGAGATGCTGTATCTTGATTCTAAATATGTTCAAACTAATTTCTAATTTATGGTTTGATCCTATTTGTTTCATTGTTTTTTAATAAATGTTCTGATTAGTTTCCAAATACCTGTAGGCGTTCTAGTTTTTTTTTTTTTGTAATTTATAGTTTAATTCCTATATAAACTTAATTTTATTTACATTAAGAATGCACCATGTCTCTGGGCTGTGAACTAAAGACACACAGGTATCAATGTCTAAACTCTATACACTCAGTCGACTTAAAAAAGAGTGAGTGCTTCTTGTTTGTTTGTTCATTTGCCTGTATTTTCTTTTCCTCTTCATAAGTGTTCTCTTTTCAGTAAAGTTTTTGAATAATGCAATACAATTTATTGCCTTAGCTTGTAATCCTTTGGCAAAGCATATTAGGAAATCAAGAATACTCATTACTTAGTCTTGTTTAAGTTTTTTATGGTTGTATGGGTTACTTGATGCTTATCACAATCATAAAATTATAACAATAATACTAAAGAAAGCATCTATGTACCCATCACCTACCTTATGAAAGACACTCTATCCATCCAACACAGTTGATGTTTGTATAAATCTCCATAGCCACATACCCATCCCTCCATTCTGGAGGCCTCCCAGAGGTTCTTTGTACAAAATTAAAGGTTTAGGGTGATGATTGGGAAGCATCAAATGACATTCAGCAGTGGAGAGATTGTCTTTAGAGCAATTTAGAAAGTGTGTTTGCTTTGTGAAGGATCTGTGGGCCACCCACCCTGGTAACGGTGGTTAAAAAGGCCTTAGTTTGCCAGTTGGCTGGCCAATCCTTGATAGAAATAATGGCAATGTCAGCACCTATGTCCATAATACTGGAAAACTGACAATCTATCACAGTATTGGAGAACAAAATTTGTTCGGGATTTATTTTTTCAGTGCAAAAGACTGGTTCCAAAAAGGGGGAGAAATTTAATCAGTTGGCAGTGAAGCTGGTGGGGGTGGCCACATTTTAGTTAGAGACACTGCTGGTATGTCTAGAGGGGCTGGCAGGGCAGTGACATTGGGGTTGGCTAACTGTTGTGGAAAGGTTGGCTCCATTGGTATTGTGGGGTGGGGTGCAGGAGCCAGTGTTCCCTTTCCAGTTTCCTAACAGGGGGTTTCCTTTATCGTTAAATTTAGAGTGGCATTGGCTTACTCAATGGAAGCCTTTATTACATTGGGGACAAATTCTTTTGGGCAAGTTATTTCTGGAGGTCTTGTTGGTTGTAAGGGGCAAGATTTTTGGAAATGTTCTTCTTGGCCACACTTAAAGTATTTTCTGTTAGCGTTTAAAGCTTCTGCTAAGGCTTGAGCTTAGACTTGAGTGTTAGTTTCATGTTTGAATTGTTCAGAGTTAATCGCTTAACAGACTTTAATAAAATCAGCCGCAGAGGCCTTAGGCTTACCAATAAACGTAGGTGCAATTACTTGTTGGCAATCAGACTTGGCATTAGTGGAAGCCAGGTGTTTTAATAAAACATCTCTAGCGTCCAGGTGGCTAATTTGACAATCAATAGCCTGTTGATAACGGTCAATAAAGTCTAAGTAAGGTTCCTTAGGTCTGTGCCAGTAGGGGAACGGGTTTTAGGCATTTTCTTTTTTTTTTTTTTTTTTGAGACAGAGCCTCAAGCTGTCCCCCTGGGTAGAGTGCCATGGCATCACAGCTCACAGCAACCTCCAACTCCTGGGCTCAAGCGAGTCTCCTGCCTCTGCCTCCCAAGTAGCTGGGACCACA
>CAUYTI010044332.1:0-27023 GCA_963575145.1 Galago senegalensis | reverse complement strand
TGAGGTTTGTCTTATAGGGGTACAGGTGAATCTTTCTAAGAGTAGAATGTGAACGTTTTAAAGCAATAACTGAGAAAATGACATGAAGGCTGTGTTGACCAGTTCAATGGAAGTATTTCAGAATGCATGTGAAAACCCCACACTATACCCCAGAAGTGCATTAATGTACATAGTTAACATTCAATAAAAAAAAAAAAAAAAAAAAGAAGGCCTGGCTTTTGAAGGGAGAAAGTTACAACAAGACATAAGAAGAAGACAGGTCTGTACAGAGACACGTTCGTTATGTTTCATAAGGAAAGTGACACACAGGCCATTCTGTCTCATATGTTGTCAGAGGAAGAGTCTTGGTTTTTCAACCATACCTTGGTATTCATTTATTCATTCATTCATTCAAGGTGTAGTGAGTGGATAGGACATGTCAAACACTAGTATTCTAGGTGATGGAAATCAATTAGTGAACAAAAAAAGTAAGAATCCCCTACTTTGAGTGGCTTACTTCTAGTTATGAGGAATAAAAGAACACACTTTATAAAAAACAAATGACATTTGCACTAGAATGTTTATTGCAGCTCAGTTACAATCGCCAAGATATAGAAATGATTCCAGCGCCTATCAACCCATGAATGGATTAACAAACTGTGGTGTTATGGAGACTGTAGTTACTATGGAAAACTATTCAGCCAGAAAAAATGGAGACGTTACTTCATTCATGTTTACCTGGATGGAGCTGAAACACATTCTTCACAGTAAATTATCACAAGAATGGAAAAGCAATTATCCAATGTACTCGATACTAATATGGAATCAATATATAAACAACTCCAGGCCCACATGGAAGAAAAACACAGGTATAGTCTATGGAGGGGGAGGGACCACAGGAAGAGGGGAACCAGGATGGAGGGTGACTGGCGGGCTCTCACCTAATGTGCACAGTGTGAGGGTCCTCAGCATGGCCCCTGGGGTGAAGGGCTCAACCACAACTTGAACTTTACCTTATAGATGAAAACAGTGTAACCTAAACATTTATACCCTCATATCAATCTGAAATTTAGAAAAAGAAAAATAAGTAAGTACAGTTAAAGTAAGTTTGACGATGGTGAAGTGCTATAAGGGAACATGAGTCAGGAAGGAGGGAGGTAGTGGGGGAGAATGTGGTGTGTGTGCATGTGTGTGTTTCCGAGCTATTTGGAAGAGTGCAGTGAAGAAGGCTTCAGAGGCAGCTCTCACTTGTGTAGGGAGGGAAAGCAGGGTAGAGACAGAGTCACCACAGCATACTGAAGGAAGAGAAATACCCAGTGAAGTAAAAGCAAATGCGTGGTTCAGAGACAGAAAGGAGGCCAGTTCCGGTGCAGAGCAGGCAAGCGTGAATTGTATGGCAAGGGACAGGAGAGGTCCTGGGGACAGGGGACAGGTCCTGTAAGGGCTGGTGACATTTTAGGAGACTCTCGTGGTAGGAGGCATCAGGAGGGTTTTGAGCAACCAGGGTATGGTTTTACAGTGAGAATGGAGGGAACTTTGGGCAAAGTAGAAGGAGGAAGAACTACCGATTTCCTACAAGAACTTGAGTAGACACAGCAGTGATATGTTCCAGGGTATTCGTGGTCTCCATGGAAATGGAGAGAAGTGGTCAGAGATGAAACAGATTTAAAGAAAGGAAGAACTCAGTGGTGGAGTAAGAGAGAAACCGAAAGGTGAAAATCGGAGGGAGAGGCAAGTTTAGGGGCTAGAGATCAGAAACTCATTTCTTGTTTTATTGCAGGGCTATGCAAAATTAATTTTAGGTTATTCCATACATACTTTTTAAAGATTATTTGAGGAAAGGGAATCCTATCTGTTTTGTTCATTTTGTTTAGCTTTCTACTTGGCTCTCCTTTTCTAAGAAGGTGGGTGATAATATGCAATGTTTTCAATAAATGCTTAATGGAAATATAATTTACTTTTGTTGGTTCTAGGCAGGATGATTGATTGATGATAAATAAAAAAGATTGGTCTTGTCATTTTCAGAGCTGTATTTAACCATATGACCATAATTCATAGCATAAATAATTACCCTGGCAGCAGAGTTTGGGCAATGAACAGCAAGCAAAGCACGAATGAGATGAGGCACGATTGAGCTGATGTTGGTTTATTTCATTAACGCCCTAATTCTGCATCTTGCCATAATTTAAATTTTATTCTCTAAGATGTAGTCTTCATTTAAAAGGTGATCAAAGGTATTTTCCCAGAGATTCAGGTCCCATGAATCAGTTGAGTTAAATGTAATTTTTAAATATTGAAATTATTAAGAACACATTCTGAAATGCATTTCAATTTTTTAAATATCTACAAAACTCTAATATTATTTCCAATTATTTGTATAAATAATGTGTCTGTTATGTATGTATTTATATCATTACATCTTTCCCTAAATGGAAGAAGTTTACATAAACTGAACTTTTAAAAATATATATTTTTTTCCTCCTTGTAAGCTTCTTTGATCAAACGAATCCAGTAGATGATTTGCAGAAATGAAACTTAGGATACTACGTCTTCATCATATAACCTCTTCCAAAAATACTCTGGATTTTTTTGATAGAAAAAAAAAAGTTTTCACATCATTCTTGCTGTAGTCATGTGTGAAATTTACCAAATTGGAAGAATTATGATGATAGGGTCAAGCCCAGGATAACCACAATTTCACAGCCCATTTTAAAAATGCCCCTTTTCTCTCAGACCATCTTGTAAAAGACAATTGGGGCTTTATGCATGTATAAAGAATTACTTAAAAAAGAACATTTTGAAAAAGGGCTGTTAATATGATCTATGTGCTGTGTTAATATGATCACAAATTCCCCAGTCCTTGCTGAGTAGTAGACAGGCTGGGCTTGGTTTATAGTCCCTCCAGGAAATCTTGGAGATTCACGTCATTAGATAGTCTCATTATTCACTGTGGATAAACATTCTGGCCAAAATATGTTTGAGGTTTTTTCTTTAATAGTCCACATTTGAAGTATTTGGTGTACTACAATAATAAAAAATTTACACATTAATAATTCATTACTAGATGACATTAAATGTTTTTCACTACATGCTAGGCTCAGTATTACATTTTTTAAAATTTAATCCTCTTTCTTTATTGCATGTAAACTATTTGCACTTCAAAACTACCTGCACTTAGTAATGATGAAAACCCGTTTTGTTAGTATACTTATCTGCTTTTACAAAGGAGGAGATCAAAGCTCTGCAAGGTTAAATTATTGGCCCAAGTTTACACAATTAGAAGGAGTGGAACAGGATTTTCATCTAACTTTGGTAAATGCAGTCTCTTGAGTAAAGTCATTTGTGTTAAAGGCCTCTCCGCTTTGGGTGACATGAGGGAAAGTAACATGAAATCTCGGAGATTGAATTTCCTTATCTGTCACTGTAAATAATTATACTGTACTTATCTCACGGGCTGCTCTGAGGATGGGTGAGGCAGTGCATGGAACGCAGCCCAAACCCATCCTGTCTAATTCACTTTCTCACCCTATTTTGGGTTTATTTCATCTTTGAGGTTATAATTAGTATGAAGTGAATTCTGGAGTGTTCCATCTCCCTCTGATCTTTGAAGGATTGTGTATAAAATTGCAATTTTCCCTGTCAAATATTTTTCAGGATCAGCTTTTAAATTCATTAGTGCCTAAATTGGTCAATAAATATAGTTATTATATTCAGGTTTTATAGTCTTATAGGACAACATCTAGAAGTTCATTTTATGCAGATGCTGCTAATCTCCAAGTTTTTATTTTGCTTTGTTTCTTAAATGATATTAGAAATTTTGAATATTTCAGATTGATGGCTAGCTATAGATCTAATTCCACTATCTTCTGTTTTGAATTGCTGCTGTTTGGATGATTACTCTCTCTTATGGCCATACCTTGTGTTTTCTCTCTGGCTGCCTTAATGATATTCTTCTTGACTTTGATTTTGTAATTTTAATATGAAATACTTACTTGTGAATCTTTTTTCACTGGTAACATTGTTTTTTAAGAAAAATATTTTCCAAATGTAGAGATTCATAGTTCAAATTATTTCTGGAAAGAATATTAAATACTATTAAATCTGGTTTCTTTGCTACTATTTTCTCTGGTTCTTCTGAAAGGTCAAGCACATGTATATTACACATTCTCGTCAGTTTGTGTTTTTCTAAATAGTTTGCATTTCTGTTTTAATAGTGTCTCATTATTAAATCTGTGTTTCTCTAAACTTTCCATTTGATCTCACAAGTGAGGAATTCTGTGAAATGATTATTTCAGTAAGTCCCTGTGCCATAAATTCTAATTAATAATTTAGTGGGTTTTTCTTTTTTGCAATTTTAATGTTTGTGTTTATGTTTTTCTTTCTTAAAAGTGTTATATTTTAGGGTGGTGCCTGTGGCTCAGTGAGTAGGGTGCCGGCCCCATATACCAAGTGTGGCGGATTCAAACCTGCCCTCAGCCAAACTGCAACAAAGAATAGCTGGGTGTTGTGGTGGGCGCCTGTACTTCCAGCTAGGGGAGGCTGAGGCAAGAGAATCACCTAAGGCCAAGAGCTGGAGGTTGCTGTGAAGTGTGACGCCATGGCACTCTGCTGAGGGTGACACAGTGAGACTCTGTCTCTAAAAAAAAAAAAAAAAAAAAGTACTCTATTTTACTTTTTCATATTTGCCTTTTATTTCTAATAGTCTTTAACTTTCAGGTCTTTGGACACTTTTAAACTATTTTGTAACATATTATTCCAAAGTGGAGTGTTTGGAAGTCATCTTCTGTTTGTTATTAATCTCGCTCTCTCTGGGTGATACTGACTGTGTCCTCCTGTTTTACATCTTGATAAGCAGGTTCAAATCTGTGAGGTTTTATTTAGAGAAGACATAGAGGCCTGGGATGAAGATTTGTTTCCCCACAGAGGATTTGATTTCACTTTTTCAAAGCTACCCATGGACGAATAAATGTAATTTCTTTAACATTATTGTGATTGCAATTTACTTGATCATATTGTTGGTTAAAATCAGACCTTAAACTTTAATAAGTGCAATGCTTAGAAATTCTCAGGGAGAAATAAGGTTTTTACTTTGTGCATAGGCTACAACAGACAAATACGCAAATACACACACACACACAAGGTCTGACAATTAAGTTCACAAAATCATCCTAGACAAGTACTGCAGACCTCATTGCTGAATATCACTGGGGACCTTCGAAGTATTCCCCTTAGCCATCTGGTGCCCTTAGTGATATTTAGCAATGACTTATGTAACACTTTCTGTGGAATGAGTCCATGAACTTAATTTTCAGACTTCAGTGACAGCTCTGATGGTCATTCCAGAAAAAAAAAAAGAGTTCCAAAATTGCTTCAAAGGGTGGACTAGGCACTGGTGTTGGTGCGGAGCTTCCCAAGGGGGGAGTACTTCAAATACATACACATATATATGATATATATACATAATATATTGATATATACATGTATACAAATACATTTATTATATATTACCCATATATAATACTATACTATGTGTGTGTGTGTGTGTGTGTGTATTTCCCCCTAAGCTCTCTCTTCATCTGAGGGTTATTTGAAGGACTCAGCTTTGTTGGGACAAATCTTGGTATTCAGTTAGCTCTGGGTTACTTGGACTGACAAATGTTCTAGAGTTGAGCATAAGGATTCATTTGGATTCCTATGACTTTCAACATTTGGTTTCTATGCTGTTTTCTTATCTCTTCAGGATTAACTAGTGATATAAAGAATGTTTATTATATTTTATTCAGCAAAACCAGGTTTTTCTAAACTGTACAATTCTGAGACAGAAAAGTCTGAAAGGAACATTCTCCCTGCATGAGAAACGTGCCAGCACCTTAGCCTTCTCCTCACACGGGGTTTAGGGGACATTTGGAGGCACTGTTCCTGTGTTTCTTGTCAGCCTTAACCCTGAAGATTTTCTGATGTCCTGTAGGCCTCTGCAGAGGAAAGACTATTGGTGCTTGGAGAACACATCCCTTGGCCTACCCTGTTTCATCACTGTGATTTCTTCCCCAACGCTTATGTAACTGGAAGGTGACCGGTGTTTCCCAGCTGGCTCTATCCTTTCCTGGTTTTAGAACTGAAACTCTGATGTCCCTCAAGGTGAAGCCTCTTTGTCCCTTGAAAACCAGGCAAATTACATAATATTCTCGAGTAGTTGAGAAGTACATGTTGCAAACTATCACTTGATAGTACCTTGTAACACCATTGAAATCTTAGAGTAGTTTCTGGAATGACCATTCTTACTCCCATGGGGTCTCATAGTGCCCTTTACCAGCAGCCGTTCCACATGCCACCTAGGAAGCTGAGATGGGGGCACAGTCCAATCTCTTTCTCCCTCGACAGCAAGCCCATACCACACTCCTGAGATGAGGGCACAGTCCAATCTCTTTCTCCCTCGACAGCAAGCCCATACCACACTCCTGAGATGGGGGCACAGTCCAATCTCTTTCTCCCTCGACAGCAAGCCCATACCACACTCCTGAGACGGGGGCACAGTCCAATCTCTTTCTCCCTCGACAGCAAGCCCATACCACACTCCTTTCACTGTTTCTCTGGAGCATCTCAAAAGCTTTCTCATGTTTTCCTATGAAAGCTCAAGGTCTGCAACCTGTCCCCCTACATGTAGAAAGCTCTAAAGCCAGTGTGGAATCCAGAAGGATTAAATCCAAACGGCATTTCCCCAAGCGGAGAGATTCTAGTCTAAATCCACACCCTAAGAGCTGCTGGGACTAGCATTCGAGATGGTCCAGCTGTCTATACATAGGACTTTTGCATCCAACATTCCGTTTTTTTCTGTTCTTAACAATTTCATAGGGATCTAATGGCTCATTGTATAATTTTTGTAGTAAAAGGAAACAATAAGGATATTTCTCACATTATTTCAAGATAAATCGTATGTAGAGAGAATACAATTTCTGCTCACTTCAGCAGCACATGTACTAAAATTTGAACTATACAGAGGGGATTAGGATGGCCCCTGGGCAAGGATGGTAAACAAATTTGTGAAGTGCTAAAGAGTCTATAATGTTATGACTGAAAGTTTGATTTTTAGTGGATTATTTACAATGAGCATAACTTCATTATTGATAAAAATTATTTCTATGCAAATACATGTAATTGATAAATATATGTACATATGCACATATGTATATATTGCCCTTGCATTAGAAGGGACAACAATTCAAATTACATAAAACCGGGTATATGTACAGATGTCCATCTCTGCATATGGTACACACATTTTATTATTTGTTTATTTTTTATGACAATTTAGGAATTGGGTTTTGTCATATTTTTGTTATTAGATTATGTGTGTACAAAAAATATATAAAAACACAGAAATTTTTTGTGGAAAGATATCTAAATAAAGTTTATTCAATTGTAAGTACAATGAGAGGCATTTGTGAGAGGATCAGGAACACAAATTTCAACTGATAGAATAGGCTTTCTTTTATTTTTATAAAATATGTTATAGATAGTCTTCTGGGAGACTAACCTGGGTGAATTGCTGGAGCTCAGAAGTTTGAGACCAGACTGAGCAAGAGTGAGACCCCATCTCTACTAAAAACAGAAAAACTAGCTGGGTGTGGTGGTGGGTGCCTGTAGTTCCAGCTACTTCGGAGGCTGAGACAGGAGGATCGCTTGAGCCCAGGAGTTTGAGGTTGCTGTGAGCTAGGCTGGTGGCACTGCAGTCTGGCCTGGGGCAACAGAGTGAGACTCTATCTCAAAAGAAGATCAAAAAAAGAATATGATATAGATTTTTTTTCTAGGAATACCTATTTGTTAGTGCTCTGAGGAGGTGTCACTGGAGACTATTATTTCCTCTCCAGACACACAGCCTTGATAGTTAGAGTAACCATTCACACTGACTTGCCCATAATCATCAAAAATATTTGTAAAATCTTACATTTTCCAGGCCATAGATATGGCCATAAAATTGCTGAGGCTTCAAGGACACCCTGAAGTGGTAATTTACCTGAATAATAGACTTCTTTGCCTTCAGTGCTGTGATTTATTTACATTGAAAAGGCATTCATCATTGAATCGAAGTTTTGTCTGAAACTATTGTAGGAAGAATAATTCAATATTCTTTATCAAGCTAGGTTCAGTCAGTTTTAAATCTAAATTATATTTGGGGAAATTTTAAATATTATAGAAACACCTCATATTCATAACAAATGAAATAAAATAAAATGAATAATTGTAGACTTGCCAAACTTTTATTTGTAGATTAAATAGCAGCCTACATATATGTTTTTAAGGTAAGTGTTTTTAAATTGAGAAATAATTTAAATTACAAAGTTGACATTTTTATGTAAAGAATATAATTTTTTGTACTTTAAAAAATCATAGAAAATAAAATTCTAGATTGTTTGTAGCTAATGTGTAACCAGATAAATAAGAAAACGGTTTTTTAGTATGTAAAAATGTCTAAATCTAAAGTCTAAGTCTAAAGACTAAGTTTTTTCTTTATTGAAAAAAATCTAATGAAATAGTATTAAATATATCCAATTTTTTTTTCTTTTTTGGAGACAGAGACTTACTCTGTTGTCCCGGGTAGAGTGTCGTAGCATCATCAGCTAACTAGAGGACAAATTCCTTCAACCATTTTTTTACATGCAGTGGAAGTTAGTATCTTAATAACATTGCACATGGAGAAAACAGACACTTGGTGATGGCTTGTTTTGTCCTTATTTGTATTTATGTTTGTTCTTATTATAGAACAGTTCGTTGGTTTTATGAAGGTCTAATTTGAGTGAACTTGTTAAGAATTAATTTAATACTTTTGGCTCATCTTAGGATATGAGAACTGACCCCAAGATATTTAAAGTATGTCATAACTTCCCAGCATCTAGCAGACTTCTTTAAGACTGTGCTAGACTCTAGCAAAATATGACCATTATGATCTATAAGGAAATTCGTGGACCCCAGATAAATTATGAGTTGGTTATGGTAAGGAAGGGAATTTTATCTTCATAAAAAAGACTAGCGTATAATAAATTTTGTGACTCCTACAACTCCTTGAAACTGAGACTCCCTTTAAAACTATATCTCCTCTTGTCCATGTTTCTTAGTCCACACTGTACATGTTATCAGTCACTCACAGACTTAGAACAGTTTGCTTTGTCTGTAACTTCTAAATGTCATCTCCAGTTTTCTTTATCTAAAATTTCCATGGATGTACAATTCTGAAACTTAGTACAGAAAAATTAAACATTCTATACCTCTTGAAGAAATGTGTTCTTTCGACACACTCAGTTCCAGATATTGGTTAAGACAATTGAAGGGTTGCTTTCTGCCTTCTAGGTGAGCATAAAGTGACCCTCTGACACCTTTCCCTCCTCTCACTAGACTATAAAAATATAACTTATCACAAAATTCTACTAATACTATATTTTTACATTCTCTTGAGTACCTTGCCTATTTTTTTTATTCTTAATGCTTTTATCAAGTTCTTTGTCAATTTGTGTTTAAATTATTATAACCTCAGGATTGATAACTATTTTATCTGTGGTTATTTTAGTTATTCACTGATGTGTTACCAAAGCAACAAAACAACAGACAAAAAAAAGAAAACCCTCCAAATGTCAGAGGCCTCAAAAAGCAAGTATTTCATCTCACCATTAGTATGTCCAAAATACGAGCAATTCTTCTCTGGCTTCCTCTGGGGTTACTCTGGAGTTACCGGATGATATTAAACTGGTTATTGAGTTGATCTGGAGTGTCTAAGATTACTTCTTCCATATGCTTGAATTTTGGCATGGACTCTCAGAAAAATAAGTTCATCTGGGCAAGTCTCCCTCCAGAGGTCAATTACGGGTCTCTAAACAGTTTCACTAGGAGAGTGGACTTCTGACCAAGCAGCCTGAAGTTGCCCTTCCTCTTACAGGCAAGACTCAGAACATGTGATGTTGCAGCATTTACCGTATTCTATTGATCCTAGGTAGTTAGCAACTAGAGCAGACTCAAGTGGAAGGGGACAGATAACATTCATCCTCTCACTGCAGGCAATGTCAAAAATGCACCACCATCTTTAATCCACCAGTCTTCCCTGTGGCCATAAAGACTCTGCACCTATCTTTCATCTGACATTTCTGACTTATCTTACAATTTTCATGTCATTTTACAGAAATTCTGCCATGACTGTCTCCTTCCTGAAGCACAAGGCTGATATTCCATTATGGGAAAACCGTAATGACTATTCTGAAGTCCCGCTCTTACTATACATATTGACTTGTCTCCCTAGTTTGCTGTTGCCCCTTACTATTCCCTTTCTGTTTTGGGTCATATTGCAAGCTTCCCGATTCAAACACATGATAAATGGCAGTCTGTTTTAACACTGTCATCAGAAGAAAGGCTTTATCTCATGGAGTTAATCATGTTATATCAATTACGATACTTTCTGTTGCAAGATACAGGAAGCTCTATTCAACTACCTTATAAAGTAAAAGAAAAATATTCTTTAGTTCACTAAATAAAAATCCCAAAGGTATTACGGTTTGAGGCATCCAGTCATCAAGTGGCCCGGAGGTTCCTTTTCCTCCTGTTCTTCCATCAGCCCTGTGTTGATTCATCTCTCCTTTGATGACAAGTTGGTAGTAACAATTTACCTCTTGAAATTTGGGTCAAAATTGCAACACAGATCTATGCCCTATAAATAACTGTTAAAGGATATGAGACTTAAATGACTAGGTCACACAGATAAAGATGTGCCCCTGAGTCTGCGGGAGGAGAGCAAGTGAACACACCGTTAGGTGGCTAGGCAGGTATGAACAGGACAGGGGATGGATGCAGTTAGGTTGTTTGGGATGGGTCTGGGTCAGGCTGACCTGGGCTATTATGGGAATGAGGCTGATTAGCACCGTGCAGGTGGGTTGTTAGTAAAACTTTGCAGGTGTGGCCAGGCACAGGTGGCTCAGGCCTGTAATCCTAGCACTCTGAGGCCAAGGTGAGGAGGCCTTTGGCCATTGATCTAAGGAGTTCATGACTAGCCTGAGCAAGAGTGAGTTCTGTCTCTACAAAAAAAAATATAAAAATGAGAAGGGCATTGTGGGGGGCATCTATAGTCCCAACTACTCATGAAGCTGAGGCAGGAGGATTGCTTGAACCCAGGAGTTTGACGTTGCTGCAAGCTAGGCTGAGACTACTGCATTCTAGTCTGGGTGACAGAGTGAGACTCTCTCTCAAAAAAAAAAAAAAAAGACCTTGCAGGTGGGCTGTTTTGAGACTAGAGTTAATTAAGACCCCAGGGGACTTCCAAGAAGGAGCTGATGTTCCTCACAGTTTATATAAAACCCAAAGGCTGCACTTTCCATGGGGCCTGCAGTCACTAGGACAGGGGCCTGGCTTGCTGTGCAGGTTATTAATGAATATTGTCTTTTTCTTACTAAAACCTACTTGTTTCTTCAATTATTTCGGGACTATCTGGAGCCACCCTGCCACTCTAATATTTTGGTGAGCCCACCAGGAAGAGGTATGTTTCCATGATTCACTTTCACTTTTAACTCCTTTTATTACTGAAGCAGTGCAGGTGGTTGTGTGGGAGGGCCTTCTAGGGAGTCATCTGTTCTGTTTTACAGCAGCTTAGACAGGGGTCATAGTATGAGTGAGAATCCGTCCGAAGCCAGTCTCTTTGATACAAAATAAGCATTATTATAATCATCTCACTTTAGAGTGCTTAGCAAATATCCAGCATATATATAAACTATAAAATACTTTACTTTTTCTTTCCTTATGTACCAAGTTTCTGTCCTCTGTATGTTATTTGAGGACAGGCCGTGAGAAATCTGACATAGCTCAGGGATTGAACATTTTGGGTTCTGAGATATTCTGTGACTTGCAATCATGTTTTTACAACACTTTCAATGTCTTTGAAACACCATTTATTCTTCTGATAGGAATATTGGTTGGTTCAGAATCTTCTGTTCCATTGATCACTACCTTCTGCTTATTCATTTAATCCTAGACGGTAGAAAAATATTGATCTTTTGCTTGGACTTTTATCTGCCGTTTCTAAATCTTTCATACTTTGGTTGACCCTATATGTGATAGATTCTATATCTTTGTCTTGATATTCAGGCCCGAAGTTCTTGCCATTAAACCCAAATTTGCCTCTATTTACAGTTCCGTCAGATCCCTTTTCAGGAAAAGTTCCCAGTGGTGTTCCATTATGTAGGGACCTCCCTGAAGGATCCAATTATCTAATACAGAAAGATTCTTCTGTCTTGTTTCCATTTCTTTCTCAATATTTAATTGTACAGTTCATTTAAAATTTTGCAAAACTCAGTTATTGAATTTTCAAATGATCCTATCAGCATGTATTCTGCTTTTTGTTTTATGCTACTTGCTATTTCACAATAAATAATAAGTTTTATTTATTCATGGAAACCAATCAATGGTTACCACTGTAGTGGCCCAAATAGTTGGATTTACATTGGAAAGAAAAAAAAATTGTCTCTGCTGGTCTATCAGAAAGAGGTGCGATGCCAGCACATGCATTTTGGCAGCATATTTTTGCCAAGATTTCAGTCATGACCTACTTGGTTACATCCACCCTGACTTTGGGGAAACATACTTCTTTTTCCAATGGGAGATATATGAATAACATAACTTCTTTAATTGTTATCCAGAGATCTGCTTGAAACAAAGTGTACAAGTAAGGTTTGGGACAAGAATCAAAGGGGGGGGGGGAAAGAAACAGAGTATCCTCTTCTGCTGGATTTTATGTTTCCATGCTATCCAAGCACCAAGATTTCTGGGGTGGCAAAGAGGAAGCATTTGGATTTGCAATGAACAAATGTATCCCAAACTCTTAATTTCAAAATGACAAGAAAAAGCCTTGTGGCTCAGTCCAGATAAGTTTAGAAGTGTCACTGCCCAGCACCCCTTTCAGAATTGCTGTCCACATTTCTCTGGATACTTGGAATGTCAACCATGGTGCTGGAGTGTCGTCTCTTCTGGGGCTTGTCTGTTGCTGAAGTGATTTGCTTGCCCAAGGTAATATGGCCTTTTCTGTGATCACCTTTATCCCAGAAGTAGATGCTTAACTTTCCTTCTGGTATAAAGATCCAGCTACCATGCCTTATAGAGGCCCAACTTGGTGACCAGCTTAGCTCCAGGCCTCCCTAAGGGAACAGCTTAGGCCTTTGCGGTGATCGTGCACCAGCCTGACCTTCCCCTCCTCAGTCCTTCATTCTTTCCTTCCACACAGGAGTTGCTTCTGAAAGCACTCCCTAATAAACTTCAAGCACGACAAATCTCCAGCTCCGAGTCAGTTTCCCAGGGAACATGACCTGCAACAGCAAACATATGACTTGTTACAGAAATGTAATGAAATTTTCTGCATCATTTTGTCATACGAAGGTTTTCTGGTGTCTCATGGGCTTGCACTGGATAAACAAAAATAGCTGGGCTTATTCTGATGCCAAAATAATTATGATCAAAGAAACCACTGGGTAGAAATTAAGGTAAGATTAAAATGCAAGATGGAGTTACATGCTTCTTTTGCTTGTTGGATCATAATAGAAGATAAATATCACACAAAAATTAGATGATAAATTAATAATAGGATCAGTGTTTTATTCTCAAATTTATATGGTGTCCTTTAGTTCACTAAAAGAGTTAAATTTGAAATTGAGAGAGAGAAAAATGACATGATGGAAGATAAATCTTCTGGGGGCGCCTGTGGCTCAAAGGAGTAGGGTGCCGGCCTCATATACCAGAGGGGCGGGTTCAAGCCCAGGCCCAGCCAAAAACTGCAAAAAAAAAAGAAAGAAAGATAAATCGTCTACATAAACTCGACTAAACCAGGAATTTCCAAGGTCAAATACCAGGCCCTATTCGCTTTGGAAACAACAGCCCTGTGTCATGATAGGACATAGAGGCTAAACAAATACAGTAGAACTTCTGTAAGATGACCACCCCAGGGACTGTGCCACACTGGTCACCATAAGAAACTAGGCCTACTGTGATCCATACATGCGGGTATGCCGGTCTATTGGAAATTAGGTCAGCTAAAGGAGGTAGGTGGTCAGTGTAAGGGAGGTGGTCAGCTTTGGAGGTTCTGTGGTATTTACTAAACTAGAATGAAGCAGCCTCTTCTCTCTGTGGCGTTCTAACTTTGCCCAGCATTCTGATTTTACCAGTTTTGGAAAACCACTCTTGATTAAACAAGGTACTATTTTCCGCTGTACACGATTGCCCCTGGCACTTAGGTGAATAAAAGTCTGTCAGAGTTGGAAGGTGGAGTGGTCACTCTGGCGATCATAAACGCAGGTGAGCCTGAGCAGTGGCGCGTCGACTGCCCGGGTCTCCTGAGAAGGGGGCTATTCTGGAAGGAGGGAGTGGGTTTCATCGTGGGTTCACTACCACCTCCTGCCCATCAGATTCATCAAACACAGGGGAGAACAACTCCATCCCAATTATAGCCAATTAAGTTTCCTATCTGATGAAGTACAAGTTGTAATATAAATAGAGAGGCTCTGTAAATCAGAACGAAATAGGTAGTTAATCATTAAAAATCAGATGTGATAATGGAGTCAAGTATTTGAAGGAAATTATCTGAGGGGAAAATGAACTGATATTTTAAGTTTTTAAAAAGCCAATTATAAGTTACAAAAAAAATAGCTTGATGAATTTAGCGTTGTTTCTGGATTGGGTATATTTTTATACGATGTAAAAGTCCTGCGCCTGGAAATATTTTAAAGTGATGCTTTAACTTTGATTCCTGACAGACTTAAGTGTGCTTTCAGCTGCAGATGGACAGGGTAACTCTACTTCAAAGAGGAGAAATCTAAGTCTAATTTGCACTTGAGAGAAGGCACATGAAGGACTTCAGTCAATATAGAGAAGTTCATTGTGTTTCTGTGTTAAGTATTTGATATACTATCTTGGCAGTTTAGTCACATACTTAATTTGCATGAAGAGTTTTTCTTAAATGTCAGAAGTGAGATATGACAATAAGTATTCTCTTTGATTAACACGTTCAAAATTTTGCCTGACCTTAAATCAAGATAAGCAATAATAACTCACTTCAAAAATCTGAATTCGATCTTTATAAATTGAAACAAAAAACTTGTACTGACAATGGAGATCAGAGTGTCTTACCTTGTACATATACAGTGCTAAAATATATATTTTACCGTCTTTCAGATGTTTTCTTACAGAGCCATTACTAAGATTCATTATTCAAAGGTGCTAACTGCCTTTTGAAACTTGTCTTTGTACTTCAGTGAATTCATGGCTATCTTCTCTACATACAGCAGTCAATTTTATGGGAGTAATAATAATTTAAATAATAATATTTGCTTTTATAGACAGTTACTATATAGTGAAGGCTTCCTATAACTGTAATAAAATACCATATGCCTATTGACAGGTACATATTATACACATTTGTTTTATGTGTGAATGTGCATAGACCACACATACGTAATTACACTATAATTATTGACAGCACAATGGCTTTTAGAGAAGTAAGAGGTCACCGTATTGCAACTTTCTTGATACTGAAGTGTTTAGTAAAAATTCCTGAAACAGTTATTATACCAGACAAACAATATATTTAGGCAGTATAAAAATGGTCTCCACTGTTAGAGAAGGTCCAGTGACTAGTTTAATATTCTGATCTCTAGAAATTATAAACTAATCTAGATGTATAAATATAGTTAATAAGATTTTTAATTTACCTAATAATTGGGCCTTCATAGCTCTATTTTAATTCTTAATTGCAAGTCCTATTGTCTCATGTTTCTTACATATCTAGCTGGTTTAAATGACAATTCATTGGCTATTGTCTAGTCATTAAAAAGGAATATTTGCTATAGATTTATGCTTTTATATTGGCTTTGTAAAATGCAAGTTAAATAGACCGTTTAGGACATAGTCACTTACTATTCCCATGAGGAACCTAGGAAGTAATCAAAAGGAAAGAAAACTCTACGATCCCCCAATTCTCAATCCACTGATTAAGTTCTGAATTGTCTCCGCTGTGAATACACACAAGAGAAAAGTAACACTGGAGCAGGGCTGTGCGTAAACCTGGCTCCTTGTGCTTCCAGTTGTTGTACTGTAGCTACTCTGCGAGTTGAGTGGCAAAGTGTTTCTTCCTTGTCTTTCTCTCTGCCTCCAGTAAGAATTATGTATATTCTAGAATCTCTCTCTAATTTTCTTAATGGTAGGTTAATTAAGTCCAAAGATTCTTTGCCTCATTAAAAATTAACCTTCAGTCCCACTAGGAACACTATAACTCTTTGGTATAAAAGACAAGGAAGAAAGTAAAAAAAAAAAAAAAAAGACTTAACATTTCTTCTCCTATAGTCCATCAAGAATTTTATCTGTCCTTCACTAACAAAGTTGTCAGAAAGGGAGCCTCCACTTGCTACGTCCGTCTGCACTTCTCAGCCACCCACAACAGAATTTATCCTCTGCCTCCAAGCCACGCCCAGCGTCTCTCTGAGCAGCTTGACGGTCCCATAGCTTCTCCTGCAAACAGGGGTGATTCTCTGTCTTTTATCTGTAAATCTGACCACGTTTCTGAATCTAACTGACACACATTTCCAACTTCCCACTAAACATCTCTATGAATCCTCTAGGTATTTAAAACACAATATTATTCTTTTAAATTATCAAATACTTACACCTTAAATTTTCCTTTCTATCTATGTCCTTTCATCTTGGCTAATGGCATCTAGTTAGTCACCTGAGCTACACATCTTGGGGTCACTTTTAACTCCTTTCTCTTTCGCTAGTTTTACCACCAGCACATCAGGAAGAAAGAGTCAGATCTCATGTTATAAAAACAATATGGTGACTGCAAAATGATTAACCAGAAAAATTAAATTGTAATGGGAATGAAACAATGAATTTCCAAAGTTGTTACAATCTCCAGAATCATCAAATAACATGAACACACTGTTCTCCAGATTATTTAAATTTTTAATGTTTATTTTTACTTTCACCCCCACATTTCATGATATATTTTATTCTGAGAAACTCAAACTCAAGCTCATTCTATGAAGATAATTTTAAACTGTATGTTGTAATTATGTGACATTCTGGGTGTTACCAACACTGTGAAGGGTGCACCGTGTGAGTGCTGGGGGGATTGCCAACTATTTCTCTACTTCACATTTGCTGTTGGCATTGGGTTCAGCACAGAAGGTAAACTAAATTAATATGTTTGTTTAAAAATATTTTCCTCTTTTTCTTCACCGTGAAATGAAAACAACTATATTCCTCTCTCCTTAACCTTATATAACATGACACAAAACATATTGTCAGTATTTTTCATGAATCTATACATTTTGAAAGGGAGGGAACCCTGGAATTAAATTTTGCTAAGAAACAAACTCACATTTTTTTTTTTACTTTTTACTGTACCTATATCCTTATCCTGCACCATGCCATAAACTTAGCATTTAAAGAACTGAATTATATGAGGACATTGAGTGATAGTCCAGAGATTGCAGTTTCTATAAAGCATTAATGAGGCCATCGCTGCACGTTCCTGGGGTGACTTGCTGAAAATGTATTGTTCTACATCTGTAGGGCTGTCCTTTTCACGTAAAGTTGGAGCAAATGAAGAATTGCTGGTCCATAAAGCTTAATAACCAAGTGAGGCAATGCCAGGTCTATTTCAGACCCTACCATTCAAGGTGATCTCTGGAAATTGTTGATTGAGTGACTGTGGCACACTGTACATCATTTTTATTAATAATGGAGAACTCATGTTTATGGCATCAGTAGTTTGAAGTTGTACGTTGCCATAAAACAGTATGCTTTAAAAAATCTTAAAAATTTAGTAGTATGTCTACTATGATGTGAACAACTTTGACTCGTGTTTGCAATTTTCTTTTCTTTTTAAAATTTATTTCATGGCTCAGTGCCTGTTGCTCAGCATTTAGGGTACAGCCACATACACTGGGACTGGCAGGTTCAAATCCAGCCCGGGGCCTTCAAAACAACATTGAAACTACAACCAAAAAATAGCCAGGCATTGTTGTGGGCACCTGTAGTCCCAGCTACTTGGGAGGCTGAGGTAAGAGAATTGCTTAAGCCCAAGAGTTTGAGGCTGCTGTGAGCTGTGATACCACAGCACTCTACCCAGGGTGATAGCTTGAGACTCTGTCTCAAAAAAAAAATTATTTCAGTATATTATGGGGGAAGATATGTTTTAGTTACATAGTTTGCTTTTCTAATTTTTAAGTTAAAATTATAGATGTTTCCATCACCCAGAAAGGGGGCAATGTACCCAAGCAAGGTACTCACTGAGTGGGAATTCACCCTCCTTCTTTTTCTCCTTTCTCCCATTGAAATTTCATTTGGTTTTGTTTCCCTATGAGCACATAGGAGTTAATAAACTAGTTCTAATTTAGTATTGAGTATATGGGGTGCTTGTTTTCCCATTCTTTAGACACTTCACTTAGAATAATGGTCTCCAGTTCCATCTAAATTGTTACAAAAGGCACCAATTCATCCTTTTAATGGCTGAGTAGTACTCCATGGTACACATATACCATATTTTATTAATCTACTCATGAATTGATGGGCACTTGGATTGATTCTACATCTTTGCAATTGTAAATTTTACTACAAATAAACTTTTTTTTAAGTGCAGTGTCCTTTTGATAAAATGGCACCTTTTCCTTTCTGTAGACACCCAGTAGTAGGATTTCTGAATCAAACGTTAGTTCTCTGTTTACTTCATTAAGGAAGCTCCTTACTGTTCCCTAAAGAGATTGTAAATAATAATTTGCAGTCCCACCAGCAAAAATACTGGCATAGAAAATACGCAGTTTTTAATGTAATTTACATTAAGACAATATTTGATTCTCATCTCCATTATGTATTAGGTAGAATATCTTTAACAAATTATTTAATCTCTTTGAATTCAATTTTTTTATTTGGATAATTGGGGGGGGTAATCTTTTCTATCTCATACATGACATAGGATTATTTTAAAGATAATTTTGATTTCATGAAATGACAAAAATTCATCACTGGACAAAAATAATCTCTCATTAGATACTACTCCAAATGTACAACTGTATTTGACAATCTCCTAAGTGATGAAATGATGTGTTGGTTTGCTTTGATGCTTACCAATAGAGAATTAGCAGATTTGATAAAATGTAGTGTGTGAAGAGGGGAGGGTGATTACTTATCATAAAAGAAAGTTGGTCATCCTCATGGAACAGTCCTCACAGTAAAGAGAAAGACAGTTTAGTATCAAGGCACTCTGGAAGTTCCTTTAACACAAAGACACCACATGAGAGAGATGGTGACCCTCACACAGGCACTGGTGTTCTGTAGACGGAGACATAGTGGAAAGGGGATGTATAAATCACAGTTCCACTATTTCTTTACATTGAAGGGTTCCATCATTTATAGAGTCTATAAGGCTTCACTTGGAATTTGCACTGACAGATGAATTGGTTCAACAGCCTTTTCTCTAAGACCGCAGACTGAAAACATGCGTCATTCTTACAAGAGCTTTGGGCAAGGAAGTTGCCACTCCATCAAGCCCTGGATGGCTGTAGGAGTGAGAGAGACTCTGTTTTGAGGTCTAGAGTTTTCATGTGTTTATCTTCACGTGTACCACCAACTGGGACACATGGGCTGGGCCCCTGTAGCTCAGTGGTTAGAGTGCCCCCCCCACCTGTGCACTGGGACTGGTGGGTTCAAACCCATCCCAGGCTGCTAAACAAACAAAAAAATTAGGATACATGGTATGTGTGTGAGTGTGTGTTTGTAGGGACTGGAGCTGGAAAGTTCAAACTGAACATGTCGCTCAAGCCAGTTGTCAGGACTGAGCCTGCCCAACGTCTTTGGGCTAAGTGGCTGGTGCTACCCAGCACTGTTGGCAAGGCAGCAGGGGTGGTGGCCACATTTCTGCTTGCCCAAGGGGGAAGCCAGGGCCAGAACCGGACCAGTGGTCCTGCCACCTCAGCAACTCGCTGCTCAGCCTCCTTCAGGACCAGCACTTCTGGCAACAGCAGAAAGAATTGAATGAAGTGATCATGTAAACCAAAGAAAGGAGATAAAAATAACCTCTGGATATTTTTCTTATGGGATTTTTATTCTGGATGAAGCACTGAGACAGCTAATAGACATGTATCAGGGCACTTTGCTGCCAGAAGTGTGTCTTTTTAAGTGATCTCAAGCAAGCAGGACAGAGCCCACAATCACTTCCTTGGAGATCAATCAGACAGAAGAGAGATCTCTTTATACCAGCATGGCTAGGACAGAGAGCTTCCGAAAGGGAACGGCCAAGGAGATGGGAGAATCCAAGGTACCCAAGAACATCTGGAGACAGAACTATATACTACATTCAAGTATTTGCAAAATTAAAGATTAAACAATGCCCTCTAGCAGTGTCACCTTCATTTATGATTTGAATGATTCTCTTCGATTTTTTTCCATCTACCTTCAATAAAATAAATCTGATCATTGTGGCTATGGTTTCAACCATGTAGACGCCCATCTTATGTGCTCAGATGAACTGAAGAAGTTGCAATAAATGGCATATAAAGCAAAAATTCAGGTCCCCCTCTTTTTGTTAAATGGAATTATAAATTTTGTACAACTCAAATACTCCATTTTTAACTATAATAATGACCTGAGTGATACAACAATTCTCACCAGAGTTATCAACATGTTCCTACATCTTGGCTAGGAGCCCAGAAAGAATAGACTTACAGAATGAAAATCTAGAGTATTTTATAAATATCATAAATACTGCTCTCACCTAGAAAAAAATATGTGTTTTAGAGGCAGCAACTCCGAATGTAAACTTTTCAGGTATATCAGTTCCTTGAAAATATTCTATCATCTCTGTGTCTGATTAGCCAAAAGAATATTAATCATTGTTCCTGGAAAGCAAATAAATAAACCAAAAATAATGTAAAGAAGATTGGGACATGTGATATAGTCAGCCACGATAGCAGTGAAAAGGGAGATGAACTAAATGCCCTGACATTTTAGAGGAATCATTTAATTAAATTACATAATTTTTAGGCTATATTTTACTGTTTATTTGAAGCAATTTCATGTTCATGTAGGCAAAAAATGTTATTGTCAATATTACCAAACTCTTGAACTTCCTCCTATTTTTACACTGTCACCATTTTTTTTCTTTTAAATCATTTTTTTCTTGGGCATACAGTCATCAAAAACTAAATAAGCATGTTGTAGGCAGAAAAAAACAAAGATCTAAGAGGCTTAATTTTTAGATACTAATGTCCAAAATAGTTGAGGTTAATACACAGGGATTTTTTAAATCATAATGTACCTTCCAGAATGTAAAGCTTTGCTATCTCTTTCTTTAAAACCAGATTTGTGACAACCATACTAACATTTTCCAGAAATGCAGCTCCTGGAATGGCTTAAGAGGGTCTAAAATACAAATGAGGTGTGGGGCACTTGCTTTTTATTTTTTAATCCATCCTTCCCTGAGGCTGACACTGAAAACAAAAAATGAGATAATATAAGTTAAGGAGTATTTATAGGAAGAGGACTAAAATAAAAATTGGAAACATCAGTATTAAAGTAAACATTGCACATGAAAATTGATAGTTTGAAAAATCAAAGAACATTTTGCCCCATAAAAATATAGCTGGGAGTAATTCATCATATCATCTTCCCCATGCTGTTAGCTACTTTTAGGTTAATAGTATCCTAAAAATACTGTAATCAGTCTCTTATGATAATACTGTGTCATGTGCCTCTGCTACATGTAATAAGAACAGAAATTTAAGCGCATGGCCAAGGCTACAGTTTGTAAAGGGTGCTACTTTTCTGTGTTCTTTCTTTTCATTCATAAAAATTTTGACGGAAAGAGGCAGGAAATATATACCCAGTTTAGATATTTGCTTACGAAGATGGCAAAAATAATTTTTGCATTTACCGAATGTTCTCTGTGAATGAAATGAAAATTATAACTATCTTGCCTCATAGCCAACTTGGGAATACGTATGTCAAATAATATACAATTTCATTGTCATAAATTATTTCTCTTTTATTGTTAAAATCCTGTGAAAAAAAGTTTTGTGTGAATAGGAATAAAGTTTCTGTAAACATTTGAGTTTACATAAGCCTCCATTTCACTAGGGTAAATACCCTGGAGTGGGATTTCTGGGTTAAAACCCAGAAACCTAGAAAAAAGTCTAAATGTTCTTCAGTAAAAAACTGCAGCACATCTATACAAGGGGATACTACTTCACCATAAAAAGGAATGAGCTATTGAAGCAAGCTACAACTTGAAAAAATTTCAGAGCCGCTAATGCAAGGAAATGATCCAGGTTCAAAAAAGCGACATATTGCAAGATTTTACTTCTATGATACACACGAAAAGAGAAAACTGTAGTAAAGAACAGCCAGTGATTGCCAAGGTCAGGGGTATGTGGTGGGCAGTAGGCAGAGGGAAGGAGGAGGGAGCTTTATGGGGCATGATGGGACTTCACTGCATCCTGGTTGCCATGGTGGTTGCAGAGATTGATGCATGTGTTAAAATTTATAAAATTATCCAACAAAGACACCAATATCAATATATGTCACATTTTTAAACAAAACTTTTTAAAAAGGATTAAAACTTAGTTTTATCAGTCAGGGTTCTCCAAAGAAACCATATCAAGAGTCTCTCTTTCCCCCACCTCACTATTTAGATGCAGACATTCTATCGGTACCGTATACCTGTCAATATCTCCAGAATAGCCCTGTGTCACTGTAGGAACAGATGAGGGGGAGCCTCTGCTATGTCAGAGCCTGCTGTAATTGAGGCCTGTCATTCTTCAGTCTGTATGCTTTTCCAGGGCTACCAATATTTCAGACTCTGCCAAATTCCATGGACTCCCAAATCCTAGTTCACTGTACACTGAGAATAATGAGCTCAGACCTATAGGTATGAACTATAATCTGGCTTGCTGGAATGCCTCCTAGGTATGTCCATTTAAGGAGAAATGGGCAGAAAAGAAGCAAGCTTAAATGCCTGTGAATGGGTCACTCCTAGCTCAACCCACTTTTCTGTTCCATGATCCTAATGGTCTCAGGCTAAAGGAAAATGTGTAGAATTTAAACACTAACGAAGTTTAAACACTAATAGAAGAATTTAAACACTAACTGAAGTTTAATCGTTGGAAGTATCTGGTCCCAGAAAAGATGGAAATAAGAAAAAGGAAAATTTATCCCCAGATTCAAAGAAAACAGAATGTCTAAGCCCATTAAGAAGCTTAAGTAACAAAAAAGGTATAATATATATGTGGAATGGTTGAAGAAGAGGGAGGCCTGGCACGGTGGCTCATGCCTGTAATCCTAGCACTCTGGGAGGCTGAGGTGGGTAGATTGCCTGAGGTCACAGGTTCCAGACCAGTTCAAGACCTTGTCTATAAAAATAGCTGGGGGTTGTGGAGGGCGCCTGTAGTCACAGCTACTTGAGAGGCTGACGCTGAGATAATAGAATCACTTAAGCCCAAGAGTTTGAGGTTGCTGTGAGCTGTGACACCACAGCACTCTACCGAGGGTGACAAAATGAGATTCTGTCTAAAAAAAAAAAAAAAGAAAGAAAGAAAGAAATAATATCAAGGAAAGTTTGTCCCCAGAATTCAAAGGAAACAGAATGTCTAAGCCCATAACAAGTTTAAGTAACAAGAAAGGTATAATATATATGTGGATTTGTTGGAGAAGAGGAGGGAAGGAAGAAGAAAGTATGCAAAATTCAGTGGAGAAATCAAAACAGGAAGAAGTAGAATTCAAGACATAGGAACAGAGTCCCAAGTTGTAGTTTATTCCACAGACAAATTAAATTTAATACATATTCTGTAAATCATTTTGTTCAAATACAAACTGATGGAACGAAATCATATATTGAAATAAGGTTGCAGATCTATGAAACAAAAATGAAAACCAACCTAATCCCATTGTAAATCCTAAAGAACAACTTAGAAAAAGGGGCACTATATGATGTGTTTCAGTGTCTAATATGATACAACATTGAGATCAATCAATAGGTCGATTTTAGCCATGAGGGGTAACATGCATATGGGGGACAGGAAAGACACTCCGACTTCCCATGGGGAAGAAGTCCTTTAAAAATGGCCTCAAAAATCTAGAGTAAATAAGAAGCCAACCCATAAAATAAATGGAAACCAGGGGTCATTGCTATGGACCACTGATCTTGAGGCAGGTGACTTTTAAGAAACTTATGAGAGGGGCGCCTGTGGCTCAAGGAGTAGGGCATCAGCCCCATATACCGGGTGGTGGGTTCAAACCCAGCCCCAGGCCAAAAAAAAAAAAAAAAAAAAAAAAATGAGAAAGAAACTGATACACAGGAAGAAAGACAAACTAATTTAGGCCTCATATAAAAACAGGTCATTACAACTGGCCTGCACATATAATTTAAGAATATGAATCGACACAAACTACGTAAAAAAGGAAAGGTAATAATGAATAGGGAAGACTGAGTAGGTGAGTTGGAATGATGAGAGTGTGGGATGATTACATATATATTATTTGCAAGGACTTAGCTTTGTTTTGAATGATGGATTGTGCTTAATACCTAATTATGGCTATTACTGTTAGTATACATTTTAATTGATGCATAACATAATGCAGGAAAGCACACCAAAAGCTTCAAGTTGAAAACACTTTGTCTATATACTACCACTTGTTACCACCCCTCAGATTAAGATAAAGAACAGTTGCAGCACCACAGAAGGTTCCTTTGTACCTGAAAATGGTAAGCAGAAAAGGCAATCTAACCCAGCATTGAACCAGAACAAGTAGCAGCAGTTCTAGTTTAGACTGAGTCTTGGGTGTCGTCCTGATGGTTGGCACGTCTTTAGCTTCTGTGTGAGATTCAGTTTGGTCCTTGGGGATCTGAAGCCTAGCTCTGTCCCCTGCATCCACTAGACTTCAAAATCTAGCTCATGTTTCTAGCAAAAAACTGATGGTGCATTTGCAAAGGCCCATCCCTCAAGCGAGACTGTTCTAAGCATCATAAGAATGAGTAGGTTCCATCTCCTTTTCTGGTCCTGGTGATGCTCTCTTTGACAGTATCTGTCTCCTTAGCTCAGAAAATTGTCCTCTGCAGAGCTTTTGAGCCTTCTGTTTTTATTTAGCCTTATGAAGTGGCAAGTGTAAAATCTGGCTGATATCTTTCATTCATTTGTTGGTACTCCCTCACTCTGAAGGACCTTTGTTCCTTGATCTCCCTCTTTGCCTCAGCACCCAGGAAAAGTTTTCCTCATTTCATTCTCTTCTGTGGATTCTGTCTACTTAGGCTGGAGGTTCTCTACCAGGGACGGTTCTGCAAACATACCCACTTACCCAAGGCCCATTTGCCAATGTCTGCTGTGCTTCTAGAACCATCTTTCTTTTGTGAACAAGTCATGCTCTTGGAGAAATATGATCATGCTTATTCTATCTGTAACTTACAGGTTTCCGGCTGCTAATTGGGAGAAGTAGGACTAGAAAATCGTACGTTGTTTATCTATTCAGGGACAAGGTAGGAAAAGTTTTCTATTGCTAAGCGACAAGCACGCGTTAATGTGAATAAAGTGCATGACAGCTCAGGTCTCAAAGCATCATTTCTACATATAGATCTTGTAGTGACAGGATGTTCTCTGTATTAGCTTTTTTAATTTACTTAGATTTGAATTGGATAAGGGTTGATAAGAAAAGGTTACAGGATGCTGGGAACAGATTTCTGGACAAATCAAATCTTTGATTAAAGGGATGTCTTTTTAATTAAATCACCACATTCCAACATTTGTGATGTAGATGCTCTGTAAATGCATGTGGGCAATGTTATTCTTACTCACACAAAGTCAGAATACCTAGCACTTGAGTGAAGACACTCACACTTAATTTCTAGCATATAATAAAAACTATAAAATCTTATTTCTTACACTGATTAAAAATGCATCAAATTACAAATCCAAATATATTAGACAAACAATTTCTTTTGAAAAAGCAGAACTTTTTCTTTTGGACAAGCTGAATTTCCAACCTTAATCTAATGATTAGTCAATGATTTATTTTCATGCAATGTTATTAAATATTATTTAAGAATTTTCACAAATTAAAAAATCCAGATAAAATAATGGAATATGCTACAGCTTTGCATTGGGTTTAGAAACAAGATACTCTCAGCTAAATGCTGGCATATTATTAGGGACTTGGAGATGAAGACATACATTCAATTGGTTTTGCAAAAATCTACATCCAGGTTAGGTGGTGGCTCATACCTTTAATCCTAAGGCTTTGGGAAGCTGAGGCTGGTGGATCACCTGATTTCAGGAGTTTGAGATAAGCCTGAGCAAGAGTGAGACCCCATCTCTACTATAAATAAAAAACTAGCCAGGAATTGTGGTGGGCACCTGTAGTCCCAGCTACTGGGGAGGCTGAGGCAAGAGAATTGCTTGAGTCCAGGAGTTTGAGGTTGCTGTGAGCTATGATGCCATGGCACACTACCCAGGATACTGAATGAAACTCTTTATCAAAAAAAAAAAAAAAAAAAAAAAAAAGAAACACCAACATTCAAAATTCAAAAGGTCATAATAAGAGTGATGAAATACCTCATTATAAAAACCTTTATTAGCTGAACCACATGAATACTATATTACAGAGAATGAAATCGAGTGATGGGTCTTTTGTTTCTTTTTCTATAATCAGTGGTAAAGGAAATGGTCTTTCTTTAAGAACTTTATTTTTATTATATTTATATCATTTTTATTATATTCTTATATACTATAGAATATTTTATTACATTTATACCTATATATTAGAGATTGATATAAATATATATTATATTTATAATTTTATTATATTGATATTATTTTTCATTATTTATTATGTTAAACCTGATCTTCTATTTTTTTTTTTTTTTTTGAGACAGAGCCTCAAGCTGTCCCCCTGGGTAGAGTGCCATGGCATTACAGCTCACAGCAACCTCCAACTCCTGGGCTCAAGCGAGTCTCCTGCCTCAGCCTCCCAAGTAGCTGGGACCACAG
>CAUYTI010044331.1:0-16870 GCA_963575145.1 Galago senegalensis | reverse complement strand
TCTCAAAAAAAAAAAAAAAAAAAAGCTCGGCACCCATAGCACAGTGGTTATGGCCTCAGCCATATATACAGAGGCTGGTGGGTTCAAACCCAGCCCAGGCTAGTTAAGCAACAATGACAACTGCAACACAAAAGCCGGGCACTGTGGTAGGTGCCTACAGTCCCAGCTACTTGGGAGGCTGAGGCAAGAAAATCACTTAAGCTCAAGAGTTTGAGGTTGCTATGAGCTGTGACACCCAGCACTCTACCAAGGGTGACATAGTGAGACTCTATTTAAAAAAAAAAAATAGCCAGTGTCCTTTATTATTTCTAGAAAATGGTTAATGTATGGAGAATTCTCAAAGAACCCAAATTAGACCTCCCATTTGATCCTGCAATCTCATTACTACGCATCTACCCAGAAGAAAAAAAAATCATTTTCTCATAAGGACATTTGCACTAGACTATTTATTGTAGCTCAATTTATAATTGCCAAAATGTGGAAACAACCTAAATGCCCACCAACCCAGGAATGGATTAACAAGCTGTGGTATATGTATACCATGGAATACTATGCAGCCATTAAAAAGATAGACTTTACATCTTTTGTATTAACCTGGATGGAGGCGGAACAAATCCTTCTTAGTAAAGCATCACAAGAATCCAATGGAGGAGAAACAAGGGGAAACAAGAATCCAATGTACTCAATTCTAATATGAAGGCAGTAGATGATCTAATACAAGGTGGAATATAGGGGAAGGAAGTGGGTAGAGGTGAGGAGGGAGAGGGATGGGGGTTCATGGTGTATGGCACACCTCTTGTGGGCAGGACACAATTATAAAAGGGACTTTAGCTGGGTGCGGTGGCTCATGCCTGTAATCCCAGCACTGTGGGAGGCTGAGGAGGGAGAATTGCTGGAGCTCAGGAGTTCAAGACTCGCCTGAGCCAAAGGGAGACCCCGACTCATGAAAAAAATGGAAAAACCCAGCCGGCCG
The DNA here is from genome assembly GCA_963575145.1 of Galago senegalensis. Classification (NCBI taxonomy): domain Eukaryota; kingdom Metazoa; phylum Chordata; class Mammalia; order Primates; family Galagidae; genus Galago; species Galago senegalensis. The sequence continues at coordinate 15,897 of CAUYTI010044331.1, read as the reverse complement.
CCAAGGGGAGCGCCTGTAATCCCAGCAGCTTCTGGAGGCTGAGGCAGCGGGATGCCCACAAGGCAGGAGTCTGAGATTGCAGTGAACTACCAAGTCACTGTATTCTGCTCAGGGGCACAGGGTGGGACTATGTCTCCACAAAAAAAAAAAAAAAGTGGCTCGGCGCCTATAGCTCAACCGGCTGAGGCGCCAGCCACATATACCTAAGGTGGCAGGTTCGAATCCCCAGCCCAGCCCTGCCAAACAACAATGACGGCTGCAACCAAAAAAAATAGCCAGGCGTTGTGGTGGGCGCCTGTGGTCCCAGCTACTTGGGAGGCAGAGGCAAGAGACTCGCTTGAGCCCAGGAGTTGGAGGTTGCTGTGAGCTGTAATGCCCCGGCACTCTACCCAGGGGGACGGCTTGAGGCTCTGTCTCCAAAAAAAAAAAAAGGAAAGAAAAAATAAGCAACGAAATATCCCCCCCCCCACCGGCCCCCGCGCCTGTGGCTCAAGCGGCTAAGGTGCCAGCCACACACACCTAAGGTGCCGGGTTCAAATCCCCAGCCCAGGCCTGCCAAACAACGATGGCTGCAACCAAAAGATGGCCGGGCTTTGTGGCGGGCACCTGTAGTCCCAGCTACTTGGGAGGCTGAGGCAGGAGACTCGCTTGAACCCAGGAGTCGGAGGTTGCTGTGAGCGTGATGCCATGGCACTCTACCCAGGGGGATAGCTTGAGGCTCCATCTCAAAAAAAAAATAAAAAAACTCTCCCCCCCAAAAATAAAATAAACCCCCCCCCAAAATAAAGGGACTTTATATAACAAATGCAATCAGTGTAACGTAATTCTTTGTACTCTCAATAAATCCCAACCCCCCAAAAAAAAGAAAATGGTTAATGTTTCATAAATATTGATAATTGAAAATTTTAAAAAATATATATATACATAGCAAATCACTTGCATCTGGGTATATGTCTGGTGGCTTATCTCTAATTAATAACGTCTTTATCTTAATGCATTCCAAGCCTTTAGAAAAGCTTCATATCTTTAACCAATTACAAGTCAAAAAGAATTTTTTTTTTGAGACAGAGTCTAACTTTGTCACCCTCTGTAGACTGCTATACTGTCATAGCTCACAGCAACCTCAAACTCCTGGGCTCAAATGATTCTCTTACCTCAGCCTCCCAGGGAGCTGGGACTATAGGTGCCCACCACAATGCCTGACTATTTTTAGAGACAGAGGCTCAATCTGGCTGGTCTGGAATCTATGAGCTCAGGGCAATCCACCTGCCTCAGCTCCCAGAGTGCTAGGATTACAAGTCTTTACTTTAAACCCACCTATAACCTGTAAGGTTCCCCCAAACTCCCCCTTTGAGATGTCCTACCTTTTCAGAACAAACCAATGTAAGCCTTCCATATATTGATTTATAACTTTATGTGTAATTCTTGTCTCACTCAAATATATAAAACTAAACTGTGACCCAACCACACCAAATTCACTATGCTCAGGCAATTTTTTCTATATTTTTGTAGAGATATGGTCTTACTATGTTGCCCGGCTGGTCGTCTTGAACTCCTGGGCTCAAGTGATCTTTCCACCTTGGCTCCTAAAGTGCTGGGATTATAGACATGAGCCACCATTCCCAGCTGCATTAACTATTTCATTATTTCCTTGGTATAACTTCCTAAAATCACTTCATCAAACTGTCATATTGCCCTGTAGGAAGGATATATCAGTTTTCACTCCCCATAGTATCTATTTCCTAAACTCTCTACCACCCTTTAAGTGTTAAATACTTAACACTTAAAAATATTTTTTGACAATGCGATGTGGTGTGATAAAATTATTATAATTTGCATTTATTTATTTACTATTGAGCCATTGTTTTTCTTCTTTAGGAACTACCCTTCATGTATTTACATTCATTTTTCTATTGGTTTAATTATAGTTTTCTTATTGATTTGTAAGTAACTTTGAATAGCACTAAAATAAAAAAGGCTTGATAATCACTGATTGTCTTAATGCAAAGCATTGTGCTAAGCGCTGTATATTTACCCTCTTGTCTTCTCAATTCTGCATGAGAAACCCAGAGCAAAGAGGAATTAAGTAACATGCTGGGTAAGGAGTGAGTGATAAAGCTGGGATTTGAATGGTAGCCAGCCAGCTCCAAAGCCTGTAGGGTAAGGTAAACCCCTATATATTAACCCCTTTGTCTGTCATGTCAGGCATTGCAAATATGTTTACATAGCCTGTCCTTTGCTTTTTAATTTCATGTATGTTCTTTTCTAATGTAAAAAATCCAAAATGTTTATGAATTCAAAATATTTTTCTTTATTGAAGAAACTGTATATTGGGGAGGGGCCTCCGCTACCCTCCAGTGATTTTAGTTTTGAGTCATGGCTGGAGCCAGAGAGAAAGCAGGAGAAAAAGGGTGGAGCCAAAAATAGAGGCAAAGTCCATGAGGTGGGGAGCTAGACGGTCCCCTTCAAGTAGCGCAGGCCTGGCAGCTTGTGCTGGGCTTGTGGAAGATTCCCTGTCACAGAGGCTAAGTACCGGGGAAGCAAGCCTCAGCACGAATAGGGCTTGTGGGTCTGCGGGGCTGAGCTGCCAGTGTCAACTCACTGCCCACAGGAGCAGGGATCACTGGGTTTTGCAGAATATCTCAGCTCATATCAGGAGCACAGAGCAGAACTGGATTTGATCCGGTGCTGGGAGGGTGTCTTCGCCTAGGTGAGGCCAAGTGGGGCCCATGGCTGCCTCCCGGTTTCACCTCACTCCTCCCAAGGGCTCATGTCAGTGTCGATGGCCACACAGTTGTAGGCTGCATAGCGGAGTTTCTCCTCACAGACCTTGGCACTGTGGGGGGTGGGGACTTGGTTAGGCAGCTCCATCACTGCCAGAAGCAAGGTGGCTGCAGTTTGTGCACTTCTTTGCCTGAAGTCCTCCCCAATTGAGGACAACTCCCTACCCGCTAAGCCCCAGGCTGAGCCTAGGAAAAAACCCACCTGGCATAGTGCGGCAGGAAGAGGGTGCTGGAGCAGGTGGAAGACTCAGGTAGTGCATCTGTGGTCTCGTAGCTGGGGGTGTTGAGGGGCCATAGGTCAGGAATATGTGTAGGGACACGTGTGTGTGTGGGAAGGGAGGACAGAAGGCCAGCCACAGTGCCTCTGGACTTCCCTTGCACACTCACCCCAGCTTGTCCGGGTAGATGTAGATTCTGGCTGGGAGGCGGCTGCGGCCTGTGACAAAGCGCAGGAAGCGGCTCCGGTCCTCTGGACAGAGAAGGAAATCAGTACCTGTCATAATGGCAGGGGTTCTACAAGTTCCACCCAGTCTCTATATCCCACAAGCAGATTCAAATGCAGCTATTACTCTGCCTCCCTCCACTGACCGTTGGTGAAGTTGTTCAGTGCCTCCCAGAAATACTGCACCCGCGTGTCAGATGGCTCGAAGTCCTCAAACCGTGCTAGTGGGGACAAGTGCAGACTTCATTTTGGGCCCAATCCTTATGCCCCAGCCTGTGTTGCCCTGCCCTGCCCCGCTGTTGGGAACTCACTGAGCTTTCGCAAAGCGTCCACTGTGACCTCTGGATCCCCACACACTTTCTTCTCCAATTCTTGCCAGGTCAGCAAGTCCAATACAGCCTGTGGTACCACTTTCAGCAGACCTGCCTGCATGGCTGCCACCTGGGATGGGTAAAAGGCCTGGCTAGGGAAGAGGGCACAACTCCCAGTTCACAGTGGGGGCATCTCTGTATCCCAGTGGTCAGAAGGACAATGGGCCCAGAGTTCTCAGGATTGGGTACTTCTGGCTTCCAGGTCAGGCTCTGGCTACTAGTGGGTGGAGTACAGGAAGGGCCAAAGCTCTGTTCTCCTGGCCTCTGGGTAGTACCTGCTCCTTGCTCTCTTCTAGCCGGGCCTTCTGGACAAGTTGGATGAAACGAGAACGGTCCTCATATTTCACAACAATGCCTGCGCCCCCAGGGATCAGCTCCACCACCTGCTGGTCACTCAGTACAGTGGTGAAGGTCAGCTCCTTCCCAAACTTGAACTCAAATGTCTCTTTGTCCATGCCTTCCATCACTTCCAGGAGCTTAACCTGTAGGTTAAAGAGAGGCAGAGATGTTGGTTTTCCATGGGTGTAGATAGTGCCATTGTTTCCTCAGGATGCTTACAGGGAAGTAGGAGCGAACCAAGGCTGTCCCCAGGCAGGCAGCAGTGGGGAACAACGTCAGTACAAAGGCTGTGAAGACATCAAGACTACGTCTAAGCAGTCTTGGAGGCCAGGGAAGGTACCCTGTAGGAGATGGCATCTCAGTTGAAACCCAAATAATGGCTGGAGTTCGTTGGGTCATAAGGTATCAGGAGAGAGAACTTCAGTGAAGTTGGAAAGAGCAAAAGGCCTGAGGACACTGTTTGGCTGGAGGCTGAATAAGACCCAAGTGGCTAGAGATAGAGCGGTCAGTCACATAAGGCTTTTGCAGATTTCTATATTCTATCCTAGGCCTAGGGGAGAGCCATCAGAGTTTAAATGAGAGTGAAATTAATTATCTGGCTGCATTGAGATCAGATGGATAAGAGGAGAGAGGAGAGCAACTTTTAACTTTTGCAGTAAGTGGTTAGGTCGGAAAGAAAGGTGACTTGACCCAGGAGGGTATATTTATGAGAAGACAAAAGTGGGAGATTCTAGAGGGAGAGTTGACAATGTGGGGGGGAGCGGGAAGAAAGAGTGAAGGATGACCCTGAGGGCGGTGGCATGGGGAGAGGTGGGTTGTGGTGCCATCCTGAAAAGGAAGCCCTAGAGGGCAGTGGTCTAGGAGAAGGATGGAAGAGTGAGCTAAGCCTGAGATGCCACTTTGGAGCAAATATCCAGGATGCAGATGAATATATGGCCTCAGGCTTAGGAGAGAGGCTGGGGTGAGAGGTTAAGATTTTAGGGGTCAGTAGTATAGTGATAACAGCTGAAGCCACAGGAGTAGATGGGACTGGAGAGGGATTCTGTGTGTGGTCAAAGAATAGGTGTAAGACAGCCTTGGGGAGCACTAACCTTTATGGGCTAGGCAGAGAAGACAGTGGTCCAGTATGTACTCACCAGCACGGAATCAACAGCTGGGAAGTCCTTGCTCCAGCTCACCTCCTCACCAGAAAGCTGCTTCCACACAAAACCAGGCAGAGCCAGGACCTATGTGACAAATACTCACTACTGTCTTCTTACCCTGAGCTGCCCAGGTTTGGCTGGCCCTTCCTTCTGGGAGCCAGGGCTGATTTGATGGGAGGTGCAGACGAGGCTACTCACCAGGAACTCCTTACCCCGAAGGGCAGCCCCCATCAGCTGTCCAATCCATTCATACTTGGCAAAGTCTCGGCATGAGGGGTTGGGCACATACATGTCCCGGGCCTCACCAGTACCATTGCCCTGGCCCAGAGACAGAATTGTCAGCATGGCATGGGATGTACCCTACTTTCCTGTCCCAAGCTCCTCAAAGACTTCCCTGAACATCTTCCACTGGGGGGTTCTTAATGACCCCCGACCCCTATCAATGTACAATGCTCTTCCTCTCTCCTCTCTCTATCTGCCTGGAGGTTGCCCAGGCAACTCAGTGCCTCTCCAGCTCCTCTGAGAGTTTTGCAGAGACTGAAGAGGAGAGACAATTTGGGAGGTAAGGGTGGGAGATTACCTGGTTGGCCGTGCGCACAAAGAAGGGCAGAGGCACAGGAGTGTCTGCTGAGCTAGGGCACAGCTCTTCTGACATATCTGCCAGGCTGTCCCGGAAACCACCCCCTGAAATGACAGATGCCCTCAGCTGAGTATTTAAGAGCCCAGCCCCCATAATGGCATAATGAATAGTTCCCCATCTTTGTTAGCTGGTGGCCCCAGAAGCCTTTACCACTTAACTTTATTTTTTTGTTGCAGTTTGGCAAGGGCTGGGTTTAAACCCACCACCCTTGGTATATGGGGCTGGTTCCCTACCACTGAGCCTCAGGCATTGCCCTATTTTTTTTTTTTTTTTTTTTTTGAGACAGAGTCTTACTTTATCACCCTGGGTAGAGTGCCGTGGCGTCATAGCTCACAGCAACCTCAAACTGTTAGACTTAAGCAATTCTCTTGCCTCAGCTTCCTGACTAGCTGGGAGTACAGACATCCACCACAACACCTGGCTATTTTTTGTTGCAGTTTATATGGGGCGGGTGCCCTACCCACTGAGCCATAGGTGCCGCCCCCTTTACCACTTTAATAAAGAAGTGAGCAGGACCCTGGTCATCCTCCCTCAGGACCTCACCTTGGTCAATGATGCCTTCTGCAATGAATTTACATTCCCACCATTGGTCATAGCGCATGGGCCACCTGTAAGTATGGGCAGATCTGTCTTCATGCTGGGCCAGACCTCAGGACAATTCACTAGCCCAGAAGCCTGCCAGGAAAAGGGCTACAGAGCAGTGAAGGTGAGCGGTGCTAAGAGCAGTGTGTGGGTGTATGTGTACACATGTGTACCCTGAGCATGTCCCTTACCCTCATGCTATACCTGTAGTCCAGGGGCTTTTCATATTTGTCAGAGGGCTTGAGGCCTTCATATACCTGGAGATGAGAAAAAGGGGAGAAAGTTGTAGGGAAGTCTGTATCTAGACTTGGCTTCATTCTTGCTGTTCCTCCCCCAGTCTGACCCCAGATGGTCCAGACCTGTGTGAAGACTGCATTCCTGCAGGCTGGGTCACGAGAGGGGCAGGCGCGGTGTTCCATAGCAAGGCGGCGGTTGATGTACAGGCGTGGCATGAAGCTGGGCTTGCTGCTCTCTGAGTCACGAAGGCACTGAGCCACCAAGCCAGGCCGTTGGCGTGACAGCAGTAGAAACTGCTTCACTTGCTGGTAAGGAGAGGTGGCCAGAGCAGGATAGGTGGGGAGTCAGCCTGTGTCCAGACTCTGGAACCTCCCTCTATGCCTGGACCCAATTCCACCATTCCAGTTCAAGTCTAGTCGGTTCCTGTCCTTGCCTCCAGTCCCAGCCTTAGTCCAGCCACCAGAGGGAGCTTTCTAAAATGGGAAATCTAATTTCCTCAATATCTTACCACCTTTCCAATGTTGCCACTAAACTGAGACAAAGTCTGCTTCACAGCCTGCCCCACAGTTCCCTTGGTAGGGGAGCCTGCTTCCTGCTCACCCCCTCTCAGCCTCATCCCCATGTCATACTTATACCTATCTGCCTGCTTTTCTCAAGTCATCTTGAATTGCTGATAATTGTCAGTCTGCACTTTTCATGCAACCTACCAACTCATGCTGCACCTCTCTTCTTCCCATTTTTGGGTATTCCATACACGCATGTGGGGAATGCTCACAAACACTAAATTTTGACCATCTTCTCTGGTTTTCTTCTTGTGTTCCTACACCCAACAAAGATCCTGCCCTAAAGTACTTTTAGGAACTGTTTGCTGAAGAATGAACAACTAACTATAGGAGTAGGAAGGAGGAACCCACTGCCAAGACCGGCACTGGCTGAGCCAGGCTCACCTTAATTTCACTGAAGGTGCCCAGGGTATGATCCCAGGCAGGTACCAGGTGGTGCAGGACACTGTCTAGGATCTTGATGAACCTGGGATAGGTAGGGAAAGATAACTGCTGCTAAAGAGTTTGGCATATATGTAAGACCCCCTCCCCCAACTCCCCAAGACACAGGGACAGAAGGAGGGAGGGCCTAGGGGCGGATCTGATCCTTGAAGCAGAACAGTTTAAGACCTTGGGGACCTCTTCCATACAAACAAACAAGGCTCAGGATGAGGGGAAGGGATGGGTCTATAGGCCCAGGAAATAGCCACCTCTGCAGGAGGACAGCTCTGCGGTACAGTACTTCTGGGTCAGTGCCTTCCAGGCGTGGATATCGCACCAGACTGGTTGGCTGGAACAGGTCTGCATTCAACCCTAGCTCCCGCTGTCTAGATGACTTGATCTTGACCCCTCGAAGGCGAACATCAATCCCATCATCTAGGAGAAGGGGTCAGAGCAAGGTCATTTACTGCATCTGCTGCCTCCTTGGCCCTCAGACCTGGGAGTGGCTCTTTTAATACTTAACCATTTTTACTCTTAGCCTGTACTAACCTGGGATCTTTGGGATTCCCTTCTATCACCTAATTCTGATCCATAAATTCTTTGCCATTTCCTCTGACCTTAGCATAATGTTGGAATGCCTGAGAGTCCCAACTCAGTTCCTCTTTCAGGTAAGCCCAACCCACTACGGCTTTAAGGCAGGTGCATACCTGGCACTTTCCACCTAGCTCAGGCCCCAAAGCTGCAAATCCTGAGTTAGTTCAGCATTGCCTTCACCTCAACTCCAAACTCACCTCTCCATACTTGCTGTTTGCTTTACCCCATCTATATATTGGGGTCCCTTTCTTTCACTATAGTTTTAAGCCTTACCTCTGCATTCAACGATGCGGATCTCGATGATTGGGAGGTGGACCGTCATGTCCTCCAGGACACAGACATCTCCAATTAGGCTCCTGAAGAGATAGCTGTGAGGCACTTCAGACAGCCCCTGCCTCAGGCCTTCAGAGGTTCTGGGGTCTCACCCAAACTTAGGCTTCCAAGCTGGGCCAGGCTTAGAACATGCCCTACCACCCGTACCAGGCCAGCCTACTCACTCGTCAATGCTCACGTCACTCAGCTTCTTCAGGTTGTCTCCTTCACCCCCATAGACCACCACCCGCTTAGGCATGAAATTGTCATCCGTAGTATCCACTGTGAGTAGCAGCTTCCTGAAAGGTCAGAATGTGAACATGGGTCTTTGTGAACATAGCATGTCCTGCCCTGTCCTGCCCAGAGCCTACTCACTTGACAATGGTACCCTTCTTCATAGTAAGCCGTACCCAGTGCTGGCACTGGGATCCATCACTCTCCCAGTAGGTGTCAGCATTGCTGTCTGTGAGGCAGGATACATTGAACTCCTCCTAGGGAGGGCAGAGAGATGGAGTCCAAGGTTATTCTCATTCCCTGCTCTGGGCCAGGGAGCACAAAAGTGACAGCACAGGGGCACTGGGCTAAACGGACAACAGTACTGGGTGGGGATCAGGTGGTGCCTAGGGGTTGCTATAGACTTCTGAGATGGAACACTGGACTGAACGTGGCCTGTGGGGTTTCTGGTTTGGCTTTGGCCTGGAGGTAGGGGTTCTTTCTGGTTCTAGCCTCCAAGGGGATGACTACATCTTGCCTAGGGTGGGAGGAGTCTCAGCACGTACCGTGTAGGAGGACACGTCTATGCTCTCCACATACTGCTTCACGCTACCCAGGTTCTCATCCTCCTTGCCCAGGTGGTCATACAAGAAGTGGATCAGGTCCTCATCGCATTCATAGGTCCATGTCGGGGGCACGTAGCTAAGCAACCCCAAGCCCCAATTAGATCTGGCCCAAACCCAGAACTCCTTCCTCCCCAGCCCATTCCAGCTCGCTCACAGTAGCCTTTGGACGGCTTCTGTGTAAGCCTCCGCGGGCTGAGGCCTCGATCCCAGGCGATGTGAGTACGTTAGGTCCACCACCTGCTCCCATCTGTGGGCAAAGAATAGGGGGTAGGATGAGGAGGCATCCCAGGGCGGCAGGACATCACGGCTAGGCCCTGGAGCCGTCTCCAGAGCATTATCTTTAATGCCTTCATCAGTTCCTCTGCAGCCCCTCTGTGTCCCGCCCCTTCCTTCTCTTAACCCGGCCTCAGCTCGGATATCCCACCCCTCAGGCTGCGCCTTCTGACAGCAAGCTCCGCCCCTTTAAGTGCCCTACCTGAGCACTGGGCGGTAGTTCACGCCGAAGAGCTGCTGCTGCCGCTGCAGGTGGTCTGGAGTGTCGATGGGTACCAGGCGGGCCCCGCCCTCCGCCGGGCGGCACACCAGCAGCCAACCTTCGTTCAGCCCGCAGTCGCCCAGGTGCTCTGCCAGCTGCTCCTGCGGGGACACACCCGCTGGGGACAGCCGTCAGGGCATTGCCCAGCTGCCTGCCCTGGGCAAAGGGTACCGAACGCAATGCCAGCTCAATATGGGGGAAGAAAAGGAGGCAGTGAAGGGTTTCTCCGGCCCCAGGGAGTCTTGTGGGGCCCCAGACAGGCCAGAGCTCACCTTGGTCAGTTTCACCCAGAGCCCATGGCCGTTGCACAGCTCTTCGCCAGTAGTGCGCACACAGGCGCCGCGCCTGAGCTCGATGCTGTCGCGGGCGGAGCGGAGGGGCCCGGAGCCCGTAACTGAGGCTGGGCCTGCTGCACCCACACGCAGCCCCAGACCCTCGGCTTCCCACACCGGCAGCAATACTCGAGACGGTCCCGCCGGGTCCTTGTAAAGCTTGTAGAGCACCTCTCGCGGTACGAAAGCCAGCGCTGCCGGCAACGGCCGCCCGGCGCGGAGGTTCCTTGCTGCCTCTGCTAGGAAGCGCACACGGCCCAGTAGCTGCCGTGGGGACTCTAGCGCCGCGCCAGGGCCCGCCATGACTAAGTAGCTAAAAGGAGTCCACGGGCTACCCTGCCCAGGGAGCAGTTGCAGGCACTGCAGATGCGGGTTCCCACCACGCCCAGCCCCGCCTTCGCCGTATGTTCTAGATTAAGCGCACACTCAGCGACTGCTGTACTGCCCTGTGTACTCCCGTTGTCAGCCTTATTACCCACCTCTCTGCCTGCTCAACCCAGCCAACTAAATCCAAGATCGGTGGGTTTCTACTTGATTAATCTTCCTCTTTCGATCCCCTTGCTACTTGTTTTATCTCTAGTACTACTACCATCGTTAAAGCCACTATTCTATCTAGCCTGTATCATAGCAACAGCCTTTTTTTTTTTAAGTTTTCCAGCCTCCTCTCTCAGTGAGTCGTTTAAAAACCTGCTGGACTCCTCATCCTAAAGGTGATGTCACAAGTATTTGGGAGTATGACTCCTTCCCCTGCCACTGACAGGAGTCTTAGGTCGTTGAGGTTTGATCTGGTTGTTACTCTTAAACCCAGGACACTGGCGATCATTATTCACTTTAGTTTGATCGCTGATTTCTGTCTCCGAATCAGTCTTGCAGCTCCTTAAAAGCAGCTGTCTCGCTCAGCACTCTAACCTGCGCTCCTTAATATATAGTGCCCAGCTGTAGGTAGGTAATAAAAATATCAATATATGATGATTGGCATTCCCTGTACAGGCTGGTTCCATCATTTGGTGTATATCTGGCTGTATAAAGATTTATAATCTTGGAGAGTGAGACTTGTGCCAAGCCACCGAGCTTTTCAGACTGAGGTGTCTCAAGTCGCCGTAAGATATATTTACAGAGGAGTTTTTTCTTCTCGGCTTTTGTCCCATTTGCGTCGCTACAGCCGGCTTTACGGTGACTAGAGACAGGGGTCCTACCGGCAGCAGCCAGGGCAACCCCAGGCTGTAGCAGAAGATTGATCATGTGACCTTCAACATGGCGACACCCTTGGTTCCCTCCAGGAAGGGGAGGAGCCTGGACTGGGGCATACTTGGATTCAGATTAAAGTGGGGATTGTGCTTGCAGTTACTGACAGCTTACCATGGAGGCGAATGGGTTGGGGTGAGTTCTTCGCAGTACGCGGTAGGGCTAGCGGGGTTTCTAATCTGAGTCTTTGAACCCAGAAATTTCTCCCTATACCCTCCTTTCTTCACCATCTAGGTCTCCCAACCTGAACCCCATTCACTTAGATTCCGAATCCTCCAAGCGTGGATTCTTGAGACCTTCACCCTAGGAGACTTTATTCAGGGAAATGCCTCAGGATTTTCACCTAGGATCTCTATAATGGAAACATCAACTCTGATCACTCTTTGACTATCCCCCAGCCTGGGAATCTCCCAGGCCCTGAACCAGCCCACTGCCACCCCCATTCCTAAGACTCGCTATTCCAAAGATCTCCAAATTATCCTTACTGAACTTTCATGCCCCTACTCCGAGACCCTCCAATTGCTTTGAACTTGAGAGAGTTGGGACTAAGTGTAGGGAAGAGGCGCCACAGCGGGCCCCTCTAGGGTTTTGTGCACTACTTGATAGAGAGGAGGCGGAAAGGGCGGGAAGCCACAGCTTGAGAAATGGTCTGGAGGGGACAGATAGCGGTGCAGTGCTGAATCCGCCTTAAGAATCCACCCCTTGGGGCGAGCGTGGTGGCTCATGCCTGTAATCCTAGCACTCTGGGAGGCTGAGGCGGGAGGACTGCTTGAGTTCTAGACTAGCTAGAGCAAAAGCGAGACCCCCCCCTACTAAAAATAGAAAAACTAGTAGGGCGCCTGAGTCCCACTTACTGGGGAGGCTAAGGCAGGAAGATTACTGAACTCAGGAGTTTGAGGTTGCTGTGAGCAAGGCTGACAACGTGGCACTCTAGCCTGGGCAACAGTGAGACTCTCTTTTAAAAAGTCTGCACCTTCCCCAAACCCCATCCAGCTTAGCATACTGACTACCTACCCTTGCCCCTACTTGATCATCAGACCCCAGGGTTTTCCAGAGCTGAAGAATGACACATTCCTGCGAGCAGCCTGGGGAGAGGAAACAGACTACACTCCTGTTTGGTGCATGCGTCAGGCTGGCCGCTACTTACCAGGTTAGATTCAGGGCCTGGAAGTCTAAATAAAACTCTGGAGGGTGAAAAGTTTTCTAGGGGCAGAGGAGGACTCTGGAGGGCCTCCAGGCTGAGCCTTGTCTTCCCTCTCCTGTCTGCAGAATTTAGGGAAACCCGGGCTGCCCAGGACTTTTTCAGCACCTGTCGCTCTCCTGAGGCCTGCTGTGAACTGACTTTGCAGGTGAGGGGTCCACAAAAGAGGGAGGGATTTATGCCCTCCATTTGCCACCTTTGAACAACCTGTCTCACTTCCCTACAGCCACTGCGTCGCTTCCCTCTGGATGCTGCCATCATCTTCTCCGACATCCTTGTTGTACCCCAGGTACCCACTCAATCCTGATCTTGGAATGTGACCCACTTAAGGACCCCTTGAAAATCCTTCTACTAGTCCAGTCAGGGGCCACAATAAGCACGTATCCTACCTGGACAGAGGGAAAAACCAAGGGTGAAAGAAATAGAGTTTTGCTGAGTTTTATTCTCCTTTTTGTTTCTTCTTGGCATGGGCTGAACAGAACCTTTCCCTCCAAAGTGCCTTTCTGGAAACACTGGTGTTTTATGCCCTTCCAGGCATTGGGCATGGAGGTGACCATGGTACCTGGCAAAGGACCCAGCTTCCCAGAGCCATTAAGAGAGGAGCAGGATCTAGAGCACCTCCGGGATCCAGCAGTGGTGGCCTCTGAGTTGGATTATGTGTTCAAAGCCATCACCCTTACCCGACAACAACTGGATGGCCGTGTGCCACTGATTGGCTTTGCTGGTGCCCCGGTAAAGAGGGATAGGACAGAGACTGAAGTATGGGCAGATCACTCTGGCAAGTCTGACATAGACAAGGGAATTAAGTGTTAATTTGAGTTCTGGACCTATGATGTCTTATCTTTCCTTAGTGGACCCTGATGACATACATGGTTGAGGGTAGTGGTTCAAACACCATGGCTCAGGCCAAACGCTGGCTGTATCAGAGACCTCAGGCCAGTCACCAGCTGCTTCACATCCTCACTGATGCTCTGGTCCCATATCTAGTAGGACAAGTGGCTGCTGGTGCCCAGGTGAGTTCTAAGGGAGAGACAAATAGGCTGTTTGGTCTGTAAGGACCAGAAGAAATATAATCTCCTAAACCTAAGAAGGTAGGGGGTCTTAAGAAGGTGGCAGGCCTGAAAGAAGCTTGGCCTCCAGTAGTCTGGTTGGAGGGGGGCTTAATTCTCTGAGTACTCAAATACCAAAGCCAGTGATGGATCTAGAGGAAAAGGCAAAACTGTTGACTGGAACTGGGTTTATAGGCTCAGGCAGTATCAGGAATTGAAGTCATTTGGAGAAAACTGAGACAGATTCTGTATGAGAGGCCTAAAGTACTTCCTTTCTGTGTTACATACTTCTCTTTACTGTACCCTAATTGTAGGCATTGCAGCTCTTTGAGTCCCACGCAGGGCATCTTGGTCCACAGCTCTTCACCCAGTTCGCACTGCCCTACATCCGTGATGTGGCCAAGCGAGTGAAGGCGGGGCTACAGGAGGCAGGCCTAGCACCAGTGCCCATGGTGAGGATTGGGGTGGGTTAAGGTGGTCCTGCGGCGCTTTCAGGGTAAGTCCTGCATGGCCTGGAGTGACCACTGGGGGGCGATAGAAGTGCAGCTGAGAAAGATTAGTGGGAGTAGGAAGGCCCTCTGTAGCCTCAGAGATTTATATGCTCTTTCTTCCAGATTATCTTTGCTAAGGATGGGCATTTTGCCTTGGAAGAGCTGGCACAGGCTGGCTATGAGGTGGTTGGGCTTGACTGGACAGTGGTTCCAAAGAAAGCACGGTGAGTGAACAGAAGATTGGGCCCTAGAGGTTAGAGTGGAGAGGGGACAGCTGTTTTATGTGCAGTCACCAGAACATAGCACTGGCTTTGCTTCCAGGGAGCGTGTGGGGAAGATGGTGACCTTGCAGGGCAACCTGGACCCCTGTGCCCTGTATGCATCTAAGGTAACAATAGCTAGGACCCCTATGTGTGTCTGGGAGTTTCTCTGCCTTTCTGTGGTTATGGATATAGTTATATTATGCACACATTTTTATTGTGTCTTCCTTTATTCTACTTCATATGCATGATGTAAGCCCTAGGAAGGTAGAAATTTTATTTCTTGTTCATTTGTGTTTTATTAGTGCCTGGCCCATACCAGGCATTGATAAATGTTGTCCAGTTAATGACTGAGTAACACTGAGTAGAAGCACGCCTAGGTATGTGTGTGTCACTGTTATGTATAGGGAGGACAGAGGCTTCCTGGCCTCCCTGTAGCCCATGCCTGGTTGGTCCCCCAGGAGGAGATTGGGCGGCTGGTGTGTCAGATGCTGGATGACTTCGGGACGCAACGTTACATTGCCAACCTGGGCCATGGAGTTTATCCTGACATGGACCCAGAACATGTGGGGGCCTTTGTGGATGCTGTGCATAGACACTCACGTTTGCTTCAAAAGAATTGAGCATACGTCTTTATCTTCAAACACCACTAACAAAGATGATTGCTTATTTCCAGGAGAATAAAATGTGCAGAATTGGAATCTACTATGTGTTTTTGTTTGTGAAAGATTTGTGCCCTTATCCTTAGTTCCTTCTTAGCCTTTGCTCCTTCCCTGGGGCCTCTTTCTATATCCTCTCCTCTACAAATCACAGGTCAGGTATCAGTGAATTTATGTACTACAGCACTTAATGTTAGGGTTCTAACCACCACCTTCCTCTCAGCTATCCAAGTTGGAATAGAGTAGCACTTCCTAGAAATTGGGGGTGTAACATCTGTAGTGAAAAGAATGGTGTCCTCATAGCATACAAAGGCCAAATTGCTAGGGCTCTGTCTGGGGAGGAAGGGGCATATAGATCAAAGAGGGGCACAGAAGTGGTTAGAACGCTTCAGAGAGGCATGGGAGGAAGATGGAGTGTAGGTGAGCAGGGAGAAGCTAAGGGACCATAAGCTTTTGACACCAAAGGATGAAGAGTACATGAATGCTCAGAGCTGAGTTCCTTAGGATTAGAAGCTTAGATTAGTCCATCACCAAAGTGAGAAAGCCTCTGAAACGAAAAAGCCCTCTGGCACTTGGAGTTGCTCTATACTCTTTTCTGAGTACATCTTCTAATTTTCTCTGGACTGGTGTTTCTGCCGATCATGGTAGTACCTGCTTCCAAAAACAAGGCTCTGGGGTGTCTGTGAGCTCTGGAGAGGGGTCTGGCATGACAGGAAATTCTTTTTTTTTTTTTGAGACAGAGCCTCAAGCTGTCCCCCTGGGTAGAGGGCCGTGGCATTACAGCTCACAGCAACCTCCAACTCCTGGGCTCAAGTGAGTCTCTTGCCTCTGCCTCCCAAGTAGCTGGGACCACAGGCGCCC
>CAUYTI010044325.1:0-13037 GCA_963575145.1 Galago senegalensis | reverse complement strand
TTTTCCCCACTCAATATTTTTAATTGGCTTGTCAAAGATCAAATAATGGTAAGTAGCTGGATTCATCTCTTGGTTCTCTATTCTGTTCCATACATCTACCTCTCTGTTTTTGTGCCAGTACCATGCTGTTTTGATCACTATTGATTTATAGTATAGTCTGATGTCTGGTGGTGTGATTCCTCCTGCTTTGTTTTTATTTCTGAGTAATGTCTTGGCTACTCAAGGTTTTTTCTGATTCCATATAAAACAAAGTATTATTTTTTGAGATCTTTGAAGTATGGCAGTGGAGCTTTAATAAGGATTGCATTAAAATTATATATTCCTTTGGGTAGTATGGATATTTTAACAATGTTGATTCTTCCCAGCCATGAGCATGGTATGTTTTTCCATTTGTTAACATTTTCAGATATTTATTTTCTTAGAGTTTAATAGTTCTCTTTACAGAGATCTTTTATATTCTTTGTTAGGTAAACTCCCAAATATTTTATCTTCTTTAGCACTACTGTGAAGGGAATAGAGTTCTTGACTATTTTTTCAGCTTGACTGTTGTTGGTATATATAAAGGCTACTGATTTATGAGCGTTGATTTTGTAACCTGAGATACTGCTGTATTCCTTCAAGATCACTTCTAAGAGTTTTGTAGTAGCATCCCTGGTGTTTTCCACGTATACAATCATATCATCTGCGAAGAATGAAAGTTTGATCTCTTCTGATCCTATATGGATACCCTTGTTCTCCTTTTCTTCCCTAATTACGATGGCTAAAACTTCCATTACAATGTTAAAGAGCAATGGCAACAATAGGCAACCTTGCCTGGTTCCTGATCTGAGTGGAAATGATTTCAATTTAAGTCCATTCAATACGATATCGGCTGTGGGTTTCCTGTAGATGGCCTCTACCAATTTTTTATTTTAAATTCATTTATTTATTTTTATTATTTTGGCTGGGGCTGGGTTTGAACCTGCCACCTCCAGCATATGGGGCTGGCGTCCTACCCTTTTGAGCCACAGGCACCACTGCCTCTACCAGTTTAAAAAATGTCCCTTTTATTCCAATTTTGTTAAGTGTTCTGATCATGAAGGGAAGTTGGATATTATCAAAAGCTTTTTCTGCATCAATTGAGAGAATCATATGGTCTTTGTTTTTTAATTTGTTTATGTGATGAATTACATTTATAGATTTACGTATGTTGAACTAGCCTTGAGATCTTGGGATAAAACCCACTTGGTTGTGGTGTATAATTTGTTTCATGTGTTGCTGGATTCTTTCTGTTAGGATCTTGTTGAATATTTTTGCATCAATATTCATTAGTGATACTGGTCTGTCAGTTTTTTTTCTTGTTGGGTCTTTTCCTGTTTTGGAGATCAAGGTGATGTTTGCATCATAGAATGTGTTGCATAGTATTCCTTCGTTGTCTATGTTTTGGAAAAGGTTAAGTAATATAGGCACTAGTTCCTCTTTAAAGGTTTGGTAGATTTCTGACGTGAAGCCATCTGGTCCCAGGTTTTTCTTATTAAGGAGATTTTGTATAGTTGATGCTATTTCAGAACTTAATATAGGCCTATTCAACATTTCCAGTTCATTCTGGTTAAGTCTGGGGAGGTGGTGTGCTTCCAAGTATTGGTTGACTTCCTTCAGATTTTCATATCTCTGAGAACAAAGTTTCTTGAAATATTCGTTGAGGATTTTTTTAATTTCTGAGGGGTCTGTTGTTGTTTCATCTTTATTCTTTCTAATTGATGAAATTAGGGATTTTCTCTTTTTTTTTCTTGGTTAGGTTGGCCAAAGTTTTATCTTTTTTATTGACCTTTTCAAAAAAATCAACTTTTTGATTTATTTATCTGTTATATAATCCTTTTGTTTTAAATTTCATTTAATTCTGCTCTAATTTTTGTTATTTCTTTTCTTCTGCTGGGTTTGGGATTGGAGTGTTCTTTTTCCAGTTGCTTGAGATGTCCCATTAGGTTGTCGACTTCCTATCTTTCTGTTTTCTTGAGGAAGGCTTGCAGTGCTATTAATTTCCCTCTTAGGCTTTCCTTTGCAGGATTCCAGAGGTTCCTGTAACTTGTGTCTTCATTATCGCTTTGTTCCAAAAATTTGGTAATTTCCTTTTTGATCTTGTCTCTGACCCATCTATCATTCAGCATTAGGTTATTTAGCTTCCATGTTTTTGTATGAGTCTGCAGATTCTGGTTATTACTGAGTTCATCTTTTATTCCAGGATGGTCCGAGAAGATGCATGGAATAATTTCTATTCTTTTAAATTTACTGAGGTTAGACTTATGGCCTAAGATGTGATCGATTTTGGAGTATGTTCCATGGACTGATGAGAAAAATGTTTATTCAGTTTTGTTAGGATGAAATGTTCTAGAGGTGTCTGTTAGTTCCAAAAGTTGAATAGTTAAATTTAAATCTAAAATTTCCTTGCTAAGCTTCTTATTGGAGGATCCATCTAACACTGCCAAAGGAGTATAAAAATCTCCGACTATGATGGAGCTGGGAGAGTTCAAGTTGCTCATGCCTGTTAGAGTATCTCTTATAAACTGTGGTGCATTCTGGTTGGGTGCATAGACATCGATAATTGAGATCTCATCGTATTGAGTATTACCCTTAACAAATATAAAATGACCATCCTCATCCTTGCTTACTTTTGTCGGTTTAAACCCTATTGTATCTACAAATAAAATTCCAACACTTGTTTTATTCTGCTTTCCATTTTCCCTGAATATAGATGACCATCCCTTCACCCTGAGTCAATATTTATCTTTTAAAGTATGATGCAATTCTTGAATACAACAGATGTCTGGTCTGAGTTTTTGTATCCAGTCAGCCAACCTATCCCTATTTAGAGGACAATTGAAACCATTCACATTGATTGAGAATATTGATAAGCCTGGTCAAATTTTGGATATTGAGTTTTTTTAAATTCCAGGGGACATTTTTAATCCTTTCACCACTGTGGAAGTTGGAATTTGATCAAAAGTTTCTGGGTGAGTTTACTTTTGTGGTGGTGGATTGCACTGATTATTATGGGGGATAGGTCTGAGAATATCCTGGAGAGCTTGTTTAGTCATGGCAAATTTCTTCAACATGTGAATGTCATTTAAGTATTTAATTTCTCTGTCATAAATCAAACGCAATTTAGCTGGATACAGGATCCTGGGTTGAAAGTCATTTTGTTTTAGGAGATTAAAAGTCAATGACCACATTCTTCTAACCTGAAACGTTTCAGCAGAACGATTTGCTGTCATTCTAATATTCTTCCCCTTGTAGTTTATGGTTTACTTACATCTAGCTGCTTTCAAAATTTTCTCTTTCATATTAACTTTAGTGAAGTTAATTATAATGTGCCTCGGGGATGTCTTATTCAGGTTGAGTCTTGATGGGGTTCTGAAACTGTCTGCGATCTGAATTTCAGAATCTCTTGGCATGTCTAGAAAGTTCTCTTTCATAATTTCCTTAAGAAGTGCCACTGTGTTTTGTGAAGCAACTTCGTTGTGTTCAGGGATTCCCATAAGGTGAATATTAGTTTGAGTGAATATTAGTTTTCTTTGAATTATGCCTGAACTCTCAGAGAGAAAGATCCATTTTTGCTCTCCATTTCTCTTCATCTTTGAGTGCATGGGCACGTTAAAAAGCTTTGTCTTCAATGTCAGAGATCCTTTTTTCTGCCTGCTCCATTCTGTTACCGAGAGATTCTACCATATTTTTCAGATTCTTGAGGACTGCAAAGTTGCCGCAATGTTTCAAAATCTTTGGTCATTTTATCTTTGAAATCCTTGAATTCTTGAGATATATTTTGAATAATTTCTTGAAATTTTAATTCCCTCCTTTCTTCTATTCTGTAAATCTTATTTGCTATCCAAATTCCAGACTCGATTTCTGACATCTCAGCCTTGTGTTTATGTATGGGATCTTCAATTGCATCTGCCCCATCCTTCCTTGGGGGAGCTGATCCACTCTGATTATTCAAGTTACCAGAGTTTTTCCTCTCATATTTCCCCATGTTGAATTTACACCAATCGGGGTCTGTACCAGAACTGTTTAGTCAGTGGCTGCCACCATAGAAGATACCGGCTTCCTCTGTTTGCCCAGCGAGGAAGAGAGTGTCTGTCTCGAAGACTCTCAGGGATGTGAGCCTTGTTGCTCCCGCTGCTGTGGCTGCTGGTGTTGCCTTGGGGTATCCCTGTTCTAGCATCATTCCCTCTCCACTGACTGTCCTCTCGTAGTTATCGGGCAGCCTGCTGGGGATGCCAGGAGCACAGGGCTCTAGCAGTTCTGGGCCTGCCTGGTATGAGTGCCTGGAGCGGGGAACTCCTCTGTCACCCCCTGTGGGACACACATGGCTCTAGCAAGCAGTTTTGGAGCCTCCTTTGCGGGTGTCTGGAATGGGGGACTCCTCTGCTGCTGCCCGCAGAATGTGTGCGGGTCCAGCAGGTCTCTGGCTGTAGGATGGGGACTGGGTGCTTGGTCCTGCAAGGGTGGGGGATGCTAGTCTTGGCCCCCCTCACTGTCTCTGTAGGTAAGGGGGAAGGGTTGACTGGAAGTTCAAAATGGCAGTGAAAAACGTTTGTTCGGTTTTTCTGCCAGGCAAGAGAGTGTTCAGAATCTCAGCAGGGTCCCTCTAGGGGAATAGCTCTCACATGTGGGGTGAGATAATAAGTCCTCAGTTCATTGCTTGCCTGTAGAAAACTTATAGGAGCAGACAAAGAGAAAACAAAGAGAAAACCACAACTTTCTTGGGGGAGGGGACGGACACTTTTCCTTTGGGATTCATCATGTACCTGTAGATTGCTTTTTTGGAGTCTCAACTTGCCTCAGCAGAGGTGTCCTGAAGATACCACTCTTCTTTCTTGGCTGGGCTACCAATCTTCAACTTTATTGGGTGTTTTCTGGACATTATCCTTCCCTGTGGATGGGAGCTTCTGTTGGAGTCTGGTACATGTTGGCCATCTTGCCACTTCCCTCCCTCTGCACTGTGTTTTTATTCTTCATAGCCTTATTTATGAAAGAACTTGTAAATTTGAACTGAGCTATTTTGTCTCAAAATGTCCCATCACAGCATAGCTTTCTGAAAGTGCAAGTGTTGCTTCTCTTCTATTGACTAAAACATTACATTGCTTGAGTCTAGACATTAATGGGTTCTCCGTGTTCATGCTTGGGTAGACCAAACTCGATAATTGGTTTACTAATGAGATTAGACTAATTTTGCTTAAGTGTATCTATACTTTTGACTTCTAGATTTATTTTGTTTGAAGAAAGAGCTTTCTGAGTTTAGACAAAGAAAAAACATTATTTTAGGTATTTGATTTAAAGAGATTCAGGTGGGAGGCCATTTTCATGGTTAAAAATGACTAAGAGTCATGAAAGGACTACACTGTACCTTATTCTTTTAACACCATAAGTATTTTTTCTTTGGGGATGTGAAGGGTTCTTGTGGTATGGGTAATAAATGAATAAATTTAATGAGGATCCAGATTTGCTAAAACAATATACAAGGTAAACCCTATAAGAAATTAACTACATATCAAGACTAGATTAAACATAGAAAGAGAGGTACATGTGTTACTAGATGAAGAGGGCCTGGCCTCCTGTCACTGTCAGACAATAAGCAGAGACAGAAATAAGATCACCAACTTTTGTTGGATGGCCAGGGATTATGGAGAACAGTGAGAGTAACCTAAGCTTGTTCCCTAGAATCACCAGCCTTATGATAAAGTTTGGTGGACCTATTCCTGTCTCTGCATATTGTCTGATAGTGACAGATGAGGGATCCTTTTTACCCAGTGAGTTTCTGGTGTCCCCTGAAGTGACTGCTCCAGTAAATGTGCCAGGGAAGCCTAGTGATCACTAGGACAGGTGGGCCCTGGGCTGCAGTGCTAGGACTCTTTCTAGCAGCACTATGAAAGCTCAGGCATCAATCTCATACAACAGCATGTTGGGGCATATTCTATCAGATTGGTCTTAGAATGGGTACCTACATTGCCTACAACTAAAAAGGCAATGAAATTTTACTGTAACATGGCCTGGCTTATGTATCATCTAGACTCTAGGAAAAAATGGCTTTTGAATGGATCCTTGAATTATTATAATGATGTTACATTATTTAAAATAACAAGTCTGGTTAAAGTACTAAGTTTGTTTTTTCTTGATAAGATATGAGTTTAAAAGTAGTAATTAAAACTATATTCATATATCTAATTTACAGGGTTTAAAAATGGTTAACAGAAAAATAACTTAAAATAATAAGTAAAACCTAGATAAACTGCTAAGATAAATAAGTTAGGAAATTATTTTTAAAAGGTGACAAATAATTTTTATGTTTCTGTCCATATGTCTGTCTGTGTTTCTATATATGCTATCTGCCTGTGATTTTTCACTATCAAAATATGCAACAGAACTCATAATTAATTGGCTTTAAAGAAAGAAAGGAAAAATAAGCACTTAAATAAAATATTTTATCAAGAAAACAGAAAACAATTCAAATGCCTTTCCATTTATGTGATTTTGGTATTTGATAAATAAAACTAGTTTTAAAGATATTAAATTCCAAATGTTTAAGGATTTAGAATTTTTACCTCTGTAATATTGCTGTATTTTCCTGGAGTTTACTGTAAATTTATATTCCTAATTTTGAGCCTCTAAATTCTGAGGTTCAAATAGGTGGCTGTGGTGAGGCCTAGGGACATGTTCTCAGTGCTTAGGTTAGCAGTTGCAGGGCATAGTTTAGCCCATATGGCCCCTTATTCCCTCCTTCAACTTTGTCCCAAACTATTCTTGGAGAACTGAACCCTCCTATCTTTCTGCTTTCTGTCTTAAACTCTGTATCTGGTAAATGAATTAATGACAGAGATAGGTCCTATCCTATGCAGCCATCTTTGATGCCACATGGTCATGTGACACTTAGAAAGACCAGGAAAGACATCAGATATGGTGCCTATGTTGTGTGGTTTCAGAACACTTTTCAGTAACTTAAAATATAACATAATGTCATGTTATGTTCCATAAAATGTCTGAGTCATTTGTAAGATGTAATACTTTGGCTGTTTAGATTGTTTATGGTTTGAGTCTTTTCTCTGTCAGAGAATAAGATATTTTTACCTTTGAAAATCTTCTAATTAGGCTCAGCACAACTAGCACAGTGGTTATGACACTGGCCACATGCACTGAAGCTGGGGGGTTCGAACCTGGCCCAGGCCAGCTAAAACAACTATGACAAGTGCAACAAAAAATAGTTGGGCATTGGGGTGGGTGCCTGTGGTCCCAGCTACTTGGGAGGCTGAGGCAAGAGAATCTCTTAAACCCAAGAGTTTGAGGTTTCTGTGACCTGTGATGCCATGCCATTCTACCAAGGGTGACATAATGAGACTCTGTCTCAAAAAAGAAGAAAAGAAAAGAATGAAAGAAACAAAAGAAAAATCTTGTAATTGGCTAAGTGAATGACTAACTTTACAAAAGACTATAATCCTTTTTTTGTGAAAAAGTGGTTTTCTCGGGGTGGGGTAACATAAATTAAACAGAAAGGAAAATGGCATTATGTAAAAAATACTTTTTATGGTAAACTTTTGTCCTGAAAAATGGAAGAGAAGATGAACCAGAAAGTTTAGCTATTTGTAGGTTGTCTGTGCAGGTTGAATAGAAATCAAAAGAGAGTATTTGTGATGTAATTTGCATGTGATCCAGTTGGCTGTGATTTATAAAATTTGGTTACTTGTTTTCTTTCAATTTGAAAGTCACACTATAGGAAGTTGTTTTTTGTTTTGTTTTATTTTGTTTTGTTTTTATTTCAACCTTTCCAGTAAGTAGCCTGCAAGAAGCAATCCCTTTGTTGTCTGTATTAGAGTTTGGCTAAATAGAAAATCTAAACTTAAAAAGAGTTAATGTTTACACCCATATGACCTCCTGTATTGCCTTTAGAATCGTTTCACTTCTGATCATATTTGAACAAATGTTTTTGGCATTTATTATTTCAATAACCTTCTCAAATCAAAATTCTAAATGTGTTTTTTTAACCTCAATTTATTTTTTAAATATTAAGGCCACGGAAAGTCTAAGAAAAGCGTATTAGGTTTACATGGTGTGTCAAAACTGTATAAGAAACATTGTCAAATATGAAATGGTGTTTAATTTTCTGTGGGTTATGTGTATATACATTCTAATATTGTAGAAGATAGGTATCTCTTAGTGTATGTTATCAGTAATAATTTTTGCTTCATCTCAGGAAGGTTTTTTTGTTTGTTTGTTTTGTTTTATTTTTGTAACTTGCTAAGTGTTAAATGTTTCCTTCAAGAAAAGTTATGGAAAGGTTAACAAGCACTCTTAAATATAAATTTTTGATAACTTTGGAGATTATGTATCATCATACTAAATGCAAACTTCCAGGACCTTAATTAGAAAGCTAGTATGTCCAGGCAGTGCCTGTGGCTCAGTCAGTAAGGCACTGGCCCCATATACCAAAGGTGGCAGATTTGAACCCAGCCTCGGCCAAACTGCAACAAAAAACAGCTGGGCATTGTGGCTGCTGCCTGTAGTCCCAGTTACTCAGGAGGTTGAGGTAGGAGAATTGCTTATACCCAGGAGTTGGAGGTTGTTGTCAGCTGTGTGTTGCCATGGCACTTTACAGAGGGTGATAAAGTGAGACTCTGTCTCTACAAAAGAAGAAGAAGAAGAAAAAGAAGAAGAAGAAGAGAGCTAACATGTCTATGAATATTGCTAACTTTCCTTAAATAGAACAGAAATTAATTACATGGGACTGAGCTAATTTTTATGACTTTTTGCTTGAAACATTGCAGATTCTCTCTGTGTTACGTTTTACAGAAATGAAGAAAAACTTATTCCCACCTCTTGAGCTATTTACTGCCTGAAGCAATGTGTGTATTTGTAAACAAAATTGAAACATTTATTTTTCTCTCTCCTTGATTTCTCTGGAATTTGAAAACCATTTGTAAGTATTCTCAATTTCTGACAATATAGTTATTTGCATAAGTTGAATGAGAATCTGTTTTCTTCTATAGGACACAATGAAAGACACTGGTTATTTGACTGGAATAACATCCAAGGCTTTGACTGGAATGACATTTTCAGAGGTGACCAGATTGTGTCAAGGAATTAAGGTTGATATTATAAGGTCAATAAAAAGCCCACTGAAAAAAAATGGGCAAATACCTCATCAATAGCATTTCCTGATCTGCAGTGAGTAAAGAATGTCACTTTCTGACACGTCCAGGAACTACAAATTGTTTTGAGCCATCTAGAAAATGGAAATTTACCCAATGTATATAGGTATCTAATGGCAGAGATGAAACATGGGATTGTGAGAGGCTTTGAAGTCTAACCTGAGATTCCTTATAAAAGGTTATACCAAACCCAATTGTAAAGAAAAAAAATTAGCTGGTTAATAATTTTTCTTATAGTACTTTATGCAAATAATCAGACCCAGTATACTGAGAGTACACTTTATTTTGGCAGGTAAATTAATTCTGCTGTAATTTTTCTTTATTAAATTGGAAAATAGAGGAAAATGTGTTTCAAAAATAACAAACCATTGCCCACTTGTAGTAGATGCCAGCCTTATCTGCAGTGCCACTCATAAAATGGCACATAGCTGTTTAACTAAACTGATCTGTTCTTAGGACTAAGAGACTGGACAAAGGATATAGAATTCTATACAATAGTCAGATTTGCTCCAGATTTTCTTTCTGCTTCTTAGTCCTGTGATAACATATTAGGTTTTAATATGTAAAGTCTTTTAATTTTAAAGTAGGCACTGAAAAAAAAAAACCCAAATTTTAAATACCCCAAAGCATTACCAGATGAAATGGGTCCAACTGCCTGTCACTGTCAGCCAATATGCAGAGACAGGGATTGATCCAACAAACAGTGTTTGAAGGCTGGGATTTGGGAGAATGGTGAGGGTAGCCTCTGCAAGACTGTTCTGATCTTCTATTTCCAATATTACAGTTTTATACATTTAAGTTCAAGGCAAAGACTATGTTAGCCTTTTTCTTAGTAATCAGCAGAACTCATGACTCATAAACAATAAACAACTTTCCAATTTGAAAGTTAAACTCCTGTGGGTGGCACTGGTGGCTCAGTTGGCTGGGCGCAAGCCCCATATACCAAGGGTGGCGTGTTCAAACCCAGCATCAGCCAATCTGTAACAACAATAAAAAATAGATGGACATTGTGGCAGGCACTTGTAGTCCCAGCTATTTGGGAGGCTGAGGCAAGAGAATCGCCTAAGCCCAGGAGTTGGAGGTTGCTGTGAGCTGTGTGATGCCCTGGCACTCTACTGTAGGGGGTAAAGTGAAACTCTGTCCCTACCAAAAATAAAATAAAGCTAAACTCCTGGGCGGCACCTGTGGCTCAAAGGAGTAGGGCACCATCCCCATATACCAGAGGTGGCGGGTTCAAACCTGGCCCCAGCCCAAAACTGCAAAAATGAAAATAAATAAAATAAAAGTTAAACTCCTAAATCAATCCACTTAAACTACCCAAGATAGAAATCTTTAGGGTGAGAGCTAAATTTGCAAAACAGTAAGAATGGGAGATAGGGGGTGAAAGTCAGGCAGGACCTCAACTGACCAGCCCAGCTGTGTAATGTCTGCCCTACGCTGACAGACTCCATCTTATTATTAATATATGTGCTTTCATTACCCACTACTATCACTACATTTCATATCTATGAATAGATTTCTTTTTTTCTTTTTTGCAGTTTTTGGCTGGGGCTGGGTTTGAACCCGCCACCTGTGGCATATGGGGCCAGCGCCCTACTCCTTTGAGCCACAGGTGCCACCCTATGAAATAGATTTTAAATGGAAATAATTATTATAACTGCATTTGTACATTGATTGAACTTATTCAGGGGAGGGATAGGTTTAAAGTTACACTGGGTGTTTTGACACAATGACTATGCAAATGACATGAAATTTATGTAAACCAGCTTGATGAAAGTATGTCAAAACGTATATGAGAACACTACACTGTACCCCATGTTTGCATTAATGTATACAGCTATCATTTAATAAAAAAAATATAAAGTTACACTGGGAAGAACATGCAGCAGACTTAACAAAAGACAACAAGGAGCACACTAAATATAGCAACAAAGATGTCTGAGAATAATATACTTCCCATCCTGATGGCTGAAGCTTTTACACCTCATATCCTCTCAGTTTTACAGTACACTGGTCCAGCTTGAGTTTGCTGTTTTTTCACAGGGGGATAAGGCTAAATGTGGGAATGATGTAACACAGACAACTTGACCACCATAGGGATCACAAGTAGTATGTCCCAGAGGCCAGTCCACTTTCCCTTCAGTTCATTCAGTCTTTCCCTCCACATCCTGAGGATAACCTGGTTACTGGCTAGAATGTATGTTGGTTTCAGGAAGCAGGGCAAGGGGCCTCTTCTTAAGCAATTCAAAGTCTGGCAGAGTATGGCTCTGGAGATGGCCTGCCTGGACTTGCTATGACAGAGATCAAAGGTCATCTGGTAGAGGCCTTGAAAATGTCAGGAAGTCATCTTAGGTAGAGGCTCCAAGGCCTACTGAGTAAGGTACTTGGTCTGGGTTGGTCTGTTACTGGAATGCAGGATGTGGAAGACATATCTCAAAAACTATAGCAGGATAAAGAAGTAAACACAGGTTTAACCTGGCTTCCTTACACTGACACAGAAGATGTCAGGGTTGTGCCTCAGGGAAGAGAATGAAGCTATTTAGCAGTCACCTACACATATCTACAAGTTCTGGATTTCAGGGCTAAGGTTTGTACAATGAGATCATTAGTATTCTTATTTACAGCCTTCACACAGTTCTTAAGATAATACTTAGCTTTAAGTGTCCCTGTAGAACTGATTCAAAGTTCTGGGTAACTCAAGTGAATATTTCTGAAAAATCAGTGGTTGTGGGGCCACTTGTGAAGCCCTGTTTCATCCATACCACTTCTGGGTTATTTTTTTTTAATTCAAGTTGTAATTTCTCCTGAGATACCTTAATAGACATAGCAGATAGTGTTTAATACTGCACAGGTTTTCCCAGCATAGCCAATAGATAATTTTTGTTCGGTTTTAAGGTTTTTGCAATTTCTTCCCTATCAGTCTTAAAATCAGAGACAAATCTCTAATTACATTTATTTTTGCATATAGTATGAGATTGGGACAAGTAGTTATCCCAAAATATGTCAGAGATGTATACATTGGGGTAAATATTTTTAATTTTGTTTTTTATCAGTACCTACTTTGAAATTAAAAGACTTTACACATTAAAACCTACTTATGTTAGCTCAGGGCTAAGAACCAAGAAGAAAAAAAATCAGAGCAAATATGACTACCGTATATAATTGTATATTCTTTGGCCAGTCTCATAGTTCTGTTAACAGATCAATTTAGTGATATAGCTATTTTTCATTCTATGAACTGGAATTTCAGATGAGGCTGGAATCTAATACAGGTACCAGAGTTTTTTTAAATTTTTGAACCATTATTTCTCTAATTTCCCATTTTATTAAAGACAAATTACAGCACAATCAATTAATTGCCAAAAAGGAACTCTACTTTCAGTGTACTGCGTCTGATTATTTGCATTAAGTGTAGTAAAAACAATTATTAGCCATCTAGGCTTTTCGTTTAAAATTGGCTTTGCTGGAACCTTTTACAAGGAATCTCTGGTTAAATTTCAAAGCCTCTCACTATCCCAGGTTTCTTGTGTGGCCTTAGATACCTGTATGCATTGGTTAAATTCCCCTTTTCTCGATATCCCAAAACATTTTGTGGTTCCTAGACCTGTCAGAAAGTGATATTCTTTACTCACTGCAGATCTGGAAATGTTATTGATGAGTTATCTGGCCACTTTTTTTCATGGGGTTTTATTGGCTTTACAAAGTCAACCTTAATTTCTTTTCTTTTTTTTTTTTTTTTTGAGACAGAGCCTCAAGCCGTCCCCCTGGGTAGAGTGCCGTGGCATTACAGCTCACAGCAACCTCCAACTCCTGGGCTCAAGCGAGTCTCTTGCCTCTGCCTCCCAAGTAGCTGGGACCACA
>CAUYTI010044321.1:0-13192 GCA_963575145.1 Galago senegalensis | reverse complement strand
ATCATTTGTACCCTCATATTAATCTGAAAAAAAAAACTACTTTGAAATATCAACTAACCCCAGGGAGAAGGCCTTACATCATTTTTTTAAATTAAATGATGGCTGTGTACATTAATGCAAACATGGGGTACAGTGTAGTGTTTTCATATACAATTTGAAATATTTTCATCAAACTGGTTAACATAGACTTTGTCATTTAAGGACCTACATCATAAGGTGCCAAAGCTTCAGATGCTGGCATGGATGTGGAAAGAGAGGAATACGTATGCCCTATTGGGATTGCAAACTGATACAGACTTTTTGGAAAGAAGTTTTGAGAATCTTCAAATAGCTAAAAGTAGACCTTTCATTTGATCCCACAATCTCATTAGTAAGTATATACCCAGAAGAAAAAAAAAATCATTTTACTATAAGGATCTTTGCACTCAAATGTGTGTAGCTGCTCAATTCAGAATTGCAAGGATTTGTAAATAACCCAAATGCCCATCAACCCATGAGAGCATTAATAAATTTTGGTATATGTATACTATGGAATGCTATCCAGCCATCAAAAATGATGGAGACTTTACGTCTTTTCTATTTACTTCCAAGTATTTAGAGAACATTTTCCTAAGTAATGTATCTCCAGATTAGAAAAGCAAGCATCTCATGTACTCAATAGTAGGTAAAAACTAGTAGATTAAAAATCACAGGCCCACATTCAAGAAAAGGAACAATTCAATTCAAGAAGAGGTAGGTGTGAGGACTTTTAATTACGTCTCCCTTAACAAGTACAATGCACAGGTATATGGCATGCTTCCTGGGTAAAGGACTTCCCCACTACTTGGATGTTATCCTACAAAGGCAAACAATATAACCTCATCATATGTACCCTTATTTTATTTTTTCTTAAATTCCATTTTATGCTGCTTGCATCTATTTTATGTTACTCACACTCTTTCTGTTGTATATTATTAAAACCCTTGTGCCTTATAGTTTCAGAAGGAGCTTATTACAAGCAATATTATACATCTTTATTTTACATTTTCTTTAAAGTATTTCCAAAAATACACATATGTATCAAATTGTCAGGAACTGTATCATGGGGTGGAGGACACACAAATGTAATGCTTCTTATCCAACACTAAACGAAGATGCCAAAAATAATGCTACATCATTCAGAAAACCAAACAGGATGTAACAAAACAAATACTGGCTCTTATTTTATTTGAAACCATGCTGGAAGATTTTATATCTACAGAGAGAATCAAAGCTACCAAAATAAACATGATTTGTATTAATTAATTAATTTTATTTTTATTTTAGATAAATATGAGGGTACAAATGATTAGGCTACATTTCCTGCATTTCTAAGGTAAATTTCAAATTGTAATTAGGCTAACCAATGCCCCTCACACTTCCCCATTCTTTCCTCTTGTTTCTCCTCCACTTTAGTTTAATTGTGTATTTCTCTCCTGTGGTCATGTTCATGGTTCATGCACTAGTTTCTTATTTTTATTAGGTATATGGGATACTTCGTTTTCCATTCTTGTGACACTTTAATAAGAAGAATGGGCTTCAACTTCAACAAGGGAAATACAAAAGATGCAAAGTCTTTATCTTTTTATGGAATTGTATTCCATGATATACCACAATTTATTAATCCATTCATCGATTGGTAGACACCAGAGTTGATTCCATATTTGGCAAGTATGAAATGAGCTGCATTCTAGTGAATGTGTCCTTATGGTAAAATGAGTTTTTTTTCTTCTAAGTGGATTCTTAGTAATAAGATTGCAGGATCAAATGGAAGATTTACTTTTCAGTCTTTGAGGATTGTCCATACTTCATTCCACAGCAGTGGTATTGGTTTGCAATAACAACCAAGAGTGCAAAAGTGTTCCCTTCTCTCTATAATGATGCCAGAATCTGCAGTTTTGAGATTTTAGGATAAGAACTGTTCTCACCGGGATTAGATAATATATCTGAAGGGTTTTGATTTTCATTTCTCTGATGATGAGAAATGATGAGCATTTTTTCCAAGTGTTTATTGGTAATTTGTCTGCTATCCTCAGAGAAGTTTCTGTTCAAGTCTCTTGCCAGTGATTAATGGAATTGTTTGCTCTTTTCTTTTTGATCAGTTGAGTTCTCTGTAGATTCTTGTCATCAGCCCTTTGTCAGATTCATAGCATGCAAACATCTTCTCTCATTCTGAAGTCTGTCTGTTTGCTTTAGTTGTTTTAACCTTGCCTGTGAAGAAGCTTTTTAATTTGATCATGTCCCATTTCCTTTTTTTAAATTAAGTCATTGGTACATAGATCATAAATACATTTATGCCATTATGGGATTCAATGTGTTGATTATTTGTACAAATAAGAGTGCTTACATCCTACTAATCAACATAGCCTTTAACCTCATTTACCCAATTACAGTGTTAAGACATTTATGTTTTATACCTGATAGATCCAACTTGTACTTGCAATATGCTCCATAGGAGTGGTCCCCCTACTAACCCTCCTTCTATTGACCCACCCCCATCCCCTCCCCTCCCTTCTCCCTCCCTTTCCTTCCTTCATCCTAGGCTATTGTTGTGTTTCATTTTTCATATGCAAGTGTAATTGTAAGTTGGTTTCACAGTACTACTGAGTATTATGGATATTTTTTCCATTCCTGAGATACTTTACTAAGAAGAATATTTTCTAGCTCCATCCATGTAAACATAAAAGAGTTAAAGTCTTCAGTTTTTAATGCTGCATAGTATTCTATGGTACACATATACCACAATTTATTAATCTATTCATGGGTCGATGGGCACTTGGGTTTCTTCCATGACTTGTCAATTATGAATTGAGCTGCAATGAACAATCTGGTGCACATATCTTTGACCTGGGAGAATACTTTCTGAGGAGGACACCCCAGGCAATTGAAGCAACATTAAAAATACATTACCAGGATCTGATCAAATTAAAAAGCTTCTGCACTGCCAAGAGCACATTAAATAAAGCAAATAGACAGCCCTCAGAATGGGAGAGGATTTTTGCAAGTTATATTTCTAACAAAGGTCTAATAACCAGAATCCACAGAAAACTCAAACTTATTACTAAAAAAAAAAAAAAAGTGATCCAATTTCACTGTGGGCAAGAGACATGAATAGAAGCTTCTCTGAAGAAGAGAGGCACGTGGTCTACAGAAACATGAAAAAATGCTCATCATCATTAATCATCAGAGAAATGCAAACCAAAACTACTCTGAGATATCACTTAACTCCAGTAAGAGTAGCCCACATCATAAAATCACAAAACTTCAGATGTTGGCATGGATGTGGAGAAAAGGGAACACTTCCGCACTGCTGGTGTGAATGCAAGCTAGTACGTTCCTTTTGGAAGGAAGTTTGGAGAACACCCATTTCTTTATTTTTTGTGTTGCTGCAACTGACAAGTTATTCATAAATTATTTTCTGAGATAAATAGCATCAAAATGTTTTCCTACACTTTCTCCTAGAATTTTCAATCTTTTGTGTCTTTAGTTTAAATATTTTAATCATCAAGAATCAATTTTTGTAAGTGGCAAGAGGAATGGGTCCAGTTTCAGTCTTCTACATGTGGCTAACCAGTTCTCCTAGCACCATTTGTTAAATAGGGATTATTTTTCCTAGTGTGTGCTTTTGTTTGTTTATCAAAAATGGAATGATACATGGCTGGGTTTATTTATAGGTTGATATTCTATTCCATAAATCTATATCTCTATTTTTGTGTCCATTCTATGATGTTTTTTATCAATGTAGACTTGTAGTATCACTTGAAGTCTGGCAACATGGTGCCTCCAGATTTGTTATTATTGTTAGAGATTCATTAAGGGTACATAGAAGCAAGTTATATTATTTTTTTTTTGTTACATAAGGAACCTCTTATATTTGTGTCCCACCCTAAATAGGTGAACCCTAAAAGGTGAACCCTATCCCTTGACCCCCCACGCCCTTCCCTCCTTCCCATTCTCAGCTCTCCCCATCCCCTGCCCCCTACTGTGTACTAGGACCTTAATTGTCCTCATATCAGAAATGAGTACATGGGATTCTTGCTTCTCCATTCTTGTGATGCTTTACTAAGAATAATGTGTTCCAGATACATCTAGGTTAATACAAAGGATGTGACATCTCCATCTTTTTTAGTGGCTGGGTAATATTCTATGATATATAAATACCACAGCTTGTTAATCCATTCTTGAGTTGGTGGGTATTTAGGCTGTTTCCACATTTTGGCAATTATAAGTTGAGCTGCGATAAATAGTCTAGTAGAAGAGTCCTTGTGATAAAAGCATTTTTTTTTCTTCTGGGTAGATGCCCAGCAGTGGGATTGCAGGGTCAAATGGGAGGTCTAGCTTGAGTTCTTTGAGGGTTCACCACACTGCTTTCCAAAATGGTTGCATTAGTTTGCAGTCTCACCAGCAGTGTAAAAGTTTTCCCTTCTCTCCACATCCATGCCAGCATCTGCAGTTTTGAGACATTGTGATGTGGGCCATTCTCACTGGGGTTAGATGATATCTCAGGGTGGTTTTGATTTCCATTTCTCTAATTATTAGGGATGATGAGCATTAAATGTATTGGCTATTCACGTTTTATTTTTGGTTCTATATGAAATGAAGTATTTTTTTTACAAGTTCTTCAAAGTGTGTCATTGGTGCTTTGATAGGGATTGCATTAAATCTGTAGATTGTTTTGGGTAGGATGGACATTTTACCAGTGTTGATTTTTTTAAACCATAAGCATGGTACATTCTTCCATTTGTGAACATGTTCTATTTCTTTTCTCAGTATTTCATAGTGCTCTCTGTAGAGTTCTTTCACATCCTTTTAAAGGTAAATTTCCAGATATTTGATTTTTTTATCACTGCTATATAGGGTATTGTGTGTTTGATTTAATTATCAGCTTGGTAGTTATTGGCATATGTGAAGGTTATTGACTAGTGGACATTGGTTTTGTATCCAGATATTTTACTATTTTTCTCGATTACTTTCCATAGCCTTGTCGTTGAGTCCTAGGAGTTGTCTAAGTATAAGATCATATCATCTTTAAAGATTGATAATTTTACCTCCTCTGTCTCCATTTGTATAGATTTTTTTTTTTGAGGCAGAGTTTCACTATGTCACCTTCAGTAGACTGCTATGACATCACAGCTCACCACAACCTTAAACTCTTGGGCTTAAGCAATTCTCTTGCTTTAGCCTCCCAAGTAGCTGGGACTACAGTTGTCCACCACAATATCTGGCTTTTTTTTTTGTTATTGTTGTCATTGATTTTTAGCAGTCCCTGGCCGGTTTTGAACCCACCAGCCCTGGTGCATGTGGCTGGTGCCCTAACCACTGAACTATGGGAGCCAAGCCATTTGTATAGACTTTATATCCTTCTCTTGCTTGATTGCATTGGCTAGAACTGCCAGAACTATATTAAATAGCAGTGGCAATAGTGGGCATCCATGTCTGGTTCCAGTTCTGAGAGGAAATTGTTTTAGTTATACTCCATTCAGTATGACACTGGTGTGGGTTTGTTATTAGCTGGCTTATATTAGTTTAAGGAATTTTCCATCTATGCATAGTTTTAAGTGTGCTTGTCAACAAAGATGCTGAATTTGTTGTATGTTTTTTCTTCATCTATGAAGAGGATTATATGGTCTTTGTTTTGGCTTCTATTTATATGGTGAATTACATTTATGGGATTTACATATGTGGAACCAATGTTGTATCCCTAGTATAAACCTGACCTTATAGTTATGTATAATGTTTTAAATGTGTAGCTGTACTCTATTTGGTAGGATCTTATTGTATATTCTTGTGTTGATATTCACTAATGAAATTGGTCTACACTTTTCCTCTTTTATTTCATGTGTTCCTGGTTTTGGTATCAGGGCAACATTTGCCTCATAGAATATGTTGGGAGTGTTCCTTCCTACTATATGTTTTGGAATAGGTTCTGCAATATAGGTACAAGCTCCTCTTTGAAGGTTTGGTAGAATTCTAGTGCAAAACTGTCATGTCCAGGACTTTTCTGTTTTGCAAAATTTTAAATTATTGTTGCAATTTATGTAGATGCTTAAAATAGGCAATTCAAAATTTCTAATTCTTTATGGTAGAGTCTGATTGTAGGTATTGGTGCATTTACTCTATATTTTCAAATTTCTGGATATAGGGTTTTTTATGGTAATCAGTGATGATTATTTGTATCTCTCTGGTATTTGCTGTTTCCCCTTTTTTATTTCTGATTGAGGTTATTAGAGATGTTACTTTTCTATTTCTAGTTTATCTGGCCAAGGATTTATCAATATTACTAATCTTTTCAAAGAACCAATTTTTTTTTTGTTTTGCTGGTTTTCTGAATAATTCTTGTGTTCACAATTTATTTAATTCTGCTCTAATTTCAGTTCTTTTCCTCTGCTAGATTTGGCATTAGACTGCTCTTCCTTTTCCAGCTCTTTGAGATGGTCCATGAGGTTCTGACCTGTGCTTTTTCTGTTTTCTGGATTTGATCATGTAAAACTATATTTTTCCCCCAGGAGTGCAGTATTCCAGTTTTTTTTTTTCTGGAACAAAGTCTTTCTCTATCACAGTGGGTAGAGTGCCATGGCACTTCAAGAGGTGTGAAATACACTGTGACCTCCACCCACCCCCATCTCCCCACACCCTCATTCCACTACTCCTGCTATGTATTAGATCATTTTCTACTTTCATATTAGAATTGACAATATTAGATTCTTGCTTCTCCATTCTTGTGATGCTTTACTAAGAAAAATGCATTTCACCTCAATCTAGGTTAATAAAAAAGATGTAAAATCTACATCTCTTTTAATGGTTGAAAGGCATTCCATGGTATATATATACCACAGCTTGTTAATCCATTCCTGGGTTGGTGGGCATTTAGGTTGTTTCTACATTTTGGTGATTGTAGGTTGAACTGAGATTAACAGTTTAGTGCAAATATCCTTATGATAAAATATGTATATTTTTTAGTATGGGTAGATGCCCAGTAATGGGATTGCAGTCTAATTTGGGTTCTTTGAGTACTCCCCATACTTTCTTCCAAGAAGGTTGTACTAGTCTGCAGTTTGACCAACAGTGTAAAAGTGTTTCTTTCTTTCCATATCCATGCTAGCATCTGTAGCTTTGAGATTTTGTGATGTGGGCCATTCTCAGTGAGGTTAGTTGATATCTCAGGGTGGTTTGATTTGCATTTCTCTGATGATTAGGGTGATAAGTATTTTTACATATGTTTGTTCACCGTTTGTCCTCATTAGAGAAGATTCTGCTCATTTCTCTTGCTTAGTGGTAGATGGGATCGTTGACTCTTTTTGTGTTGATTGATTTAAGTTCTCTGTAGATCCTAGTTATCAAGCTTTTGTCCAATTCATAATATGAAAATATCTTTTCCCATTCCAAAGGTTGTCTATTTGCTTTGGCTGTTGTCTCTTAGGTGCACAGAAGCTATTCAGTTAAATTAAGTTTAATTTGTTTATTTTTGGTGTTCTTGAAATTACCATGGAAGTCTTCTTTATGAAATACTTCCTCAGGCCAATATGTTCAAGTGTTTTCCCCACACTTTCTTCAAGAATGTTTATAGTTTCATGCCTTAGATTTAAAATCCTTTTTTCATCTTGAAGAAGTTTTTGTAAGTGGTGAATGATGTGGGTCCAGTTTCAGTCTTTTACATGTGGATATCCAATTCTCCCAGCACCATTTATTGAATAGGGAGTCTTTCCCCCAGTGTATGTTTTGGTTTGGTTTATCGAAGATTAGGTGGTTGTAAGATGTTAGTTTCATTCCCTGGTTTTCTATTCAATTCCAAATGTCTATGTCTCTATTTTTGTGCCAGTACCATGCTGTCTTGACCACTATGGCCTTGTAATGCAGCCTAAAATCTGGTATGCAGAAGCCCCCAGCTTTGTTTTTATTACTAAGAACTGCCTTAGGGATATGAGTTTTTTTTTTTTTATGATTTCATACAAAATGAAGAATCACTTTTTCAAGTCATGAAAACACAATGTCGGTATTTTAATAGGGGTGGCATTGAATCTGTAGATTGTTTTGGGAAGTATCGACATTTTAACAATGTCGATACTTCCCAGACATGAGCATGGCATATTTTTCTATTTTTTAATATCTTCTGCTATTTCTTTTCCTAGGGTTTAATAATTGTCTGTGTAGAGGTCCTTCACCTCTTTTATTAGGTATATTCCTAGATTTTTTAAAAGATACAGTGAAGGGAATTTTGTCCTTGATTAGCTTCACATCTTGGCTGTTATTGGCATATAAAAAGACCACTGATTAGTGAATGTTGATTTTATATCCTAAGACATTATTGTATTTTTTGATCACTTCTGGGAATTTTGTGCTTGAGTCTCTGGGATTCTCTAAATATAAGATCATATCATCAACAAAGAGGAAGAGTTTGACCTCCTCTGCTCCCATTTGGATACCCTTTATTTCCTTCTCTCCTGATTATATTGGCTAGAACTTCCAGCACTATGTTTAATAGTAGTGGTAGTAGAAGACAACTTTTTCTAGTTCCAGTTCTAAGTAGAAAAGCTTTCAGTTTTCTTCTATTCAGTATAATATTACCTGTGGGTTTGTCATGGATGGCTTTGACCAGTTTAAGCAATGTTTCACATACACTTGTGTTCTTAAGTGTTCTAATTAGAAAAGGATGCAGGATTTTATCAAATGCTTTTTCTTGCATCTATAGAGAGGATTATATGGTCTTTGGTTTTTATTCTGTTAATATGGTAAATTATGTTTATGGACTTGTGTATGTTAAGCTAGCCTGGCATCACTGGGATGAAATCTATTTGATCTTTTGTGGTTGGATCTTTTCCTGGTTTTGGTATCATGGCATGTTGGCTTTGTAGAATGTAAATGATTCCTTCCTTCTCAATTTATAGTAATAATTTCTGCTCTTCTTTGAAGGTTTGATAAAATTCTGGTGTGAAACTATCTGGAGGAGGGCATTTTTTGGTTGGGAGATTTTTTTTTGTTTCTTTGTTCTCAGTGCTTGAAATTGAGCTGCTCAGATCTATTTCTTCTTAGTTAAATCTAGTGAGAGTGTGCCTCCAGGTATTGAACAATTTTTTCCACACTGTCAAATTTCAGCGCATGGAGTTACTTGTAGTATTCAGAGATAAGCTGTTGTATCTCTGTTCTTCTGTTGTTATTTCCCCTTTATCATTTCTGATTGAAATTATTAGAGATTTTTCTTTTCTGTTTCTAGTTAATGGGGCCAAAGTTTTATCATATGTATTTGTTGAAAAACCAACATTGTGTATAGTTAATTTTTTGAATGATTTTTTATTTTCAATTTCATTAATACCTGATTTAATGTTGGTTATTTCTTTATTTCTGCTAGGATTCGGATTAGCTTGTTCTTTTTTTTTCCAGTTCCATAAGATGGTTTGAGGGTGCTGATGTACTCACTTTGTTTTTTGAAGGTAGGCATCTAGCACAATAAATTTTCCTCTAAGTACTTCTTTTGCTGTATCTCACAGGTTTTGGTAACTTGTGTATACACTGATAGTATGTTTGAGGAATTTAACAATTTCCACTTTTATCTCTTCCTGAACACATCTATCATTCAGCATAAAGTTGTTTAATTTCCATTCTTTTGTGTAGGGAGGAACATTTTTGTTAGAGTTGAGTTTCACCTTTATTGCCTTGTGGTGTGAAAAGAGGCAAGGTATAATTTCTATTTTTTTAAATTTTGCTGAGGTTTGATTTGCATTCTATGATGTGATCTACCTTGGAGTATATTCCATGGGCTGATGAGAAAAAATGTATATTCTTTAGGTTTTGGATGGTGTGTTTTGTATATGTCTATTAATCCTATTAGTTTTAGGACAAACTAAATCCTAAAATTTAGTCCTAAAGAATGTAAGTCCTTTGCTTAGTTTCTTTTTAGAGTATCTGTGTAGTTCATTCTGAGGAGTGTTAAAGTCCCAGGCTATTATGATGTTATGGGATATGATATCACTCAGACCCATCAAGGTGTGTTTCATGAATCTAGAAGCATTTAAGTTGGGTGCATACATATTTAAAATTGAAAAGTCTTCTAGATGTATTGTTCCCTTGACCAGTATGAAGTGTTCAACTTTGTCTTTCTTAACTTCAGTTGCTTTCAATTCACTTTAGTCTGAGATAATGTTTCAGCTCCTCCTTTTTTTTGATTTCCATTTGCTTTAAACACTGTTTTCCATCCCTTAACCTGGAGTGTTGTGTTGTTCTTCAAGGCAAGGTTCATTTCCTGGAGATAGCATTTGGACGGTTTGTGTTTCTTGTATCCAGAAGATCCATCCATACTGTGACTCTTCTGTGGGGAACTTAATCCATTGACATTTATTGAGATAATTGATAAGTGTGGTGGAATTCTATTCATGTTATTTATGATAGTCTGTTATGTAGTTTTACCCTTTGTGCCATTGTGGAAACTAAGTTTTAATGTTTAGTTTCTTGGTGTGTGCTTTGGTGGTGGTTCACTGAAGTGTTCACTATTGAAAATATGTCTAAAAAAAAAAAGAAAATAGTTCTAAATATTTCCTGTAAAGTTGGTCTTGTGGCAATTTTTTTCAGGTTTTGTATATTCACAAAATATTTGATTTCTCCATAATTTTGGAAGCTTAACTTAGCAGTATATGGGATTCTGTGGTGAAAATAGTTTTGTTTAAGAATGTTGAAGGTGAATGACAATTCTGTTCTGGCTTGGAACATTTCACTTGAAAGTTTTGCTCTAATTCTAATGTTTCTGTGCCTGTAGTTCAGGTGGAGTTTATGCTGGACTGCTTGGAGAATTTTCTCTTTTGCCTTGACTTTGGTTAGGTTCACTACAATGTGTCTTAGAGGAGCTCTGTTTGAGTTGAGATGACCTGGTGTTCTACATCCATCTAAAGGGATTGTGTCAGGGTTTTTAGTAAAATTTGGGAAGTTTTCAATTATGGTAGTCTCCAGTAGGGCTTCCATAGCTTTGTGGAAATATCTTCCCCTTCAGGGATCCCTATTATTCATATGTTTGAATGCTTCATGAAGTCTTGTAAATCTCTAAACAACTGTTCTGCTTTCTCTTGCTTTCTGTTTCTTTAACTACCTAGGTTGACTTGAAAACTTTATCCCCTAGCTCTGAGGTTCTTTCTTCTCCATGTTTTAAGCTATTTTTAATACTTTCTAGTGAATCTTTATATTCCTTGATTGTCTCCTTCATTTAGTTAAGCTCCACCATATCATTTCTAAATTCTACACATCTTTACATAATCTTTTGGTTATGTCTTTCTATTTTCTTGTCCATTCCCTTTATTGTATTTATTATCCATACTTTAAATTCCCTTTCTGTAAAATCCATTAATTCTTATAGATGGAATCTTCTTGTAGCTGCCTAATAGCCCCTTGCATGTGTTCCTGTGTTATAGTTTTTCATGTTGCTCACATTTTTCTGTTGGTTCCTCCTCCTCTGTGATTTCTTCCTATTCACCTCTTTGTCCTCCTTTTTTCTTCTTACTTTTTCCTTTACTCCAAATTACCTTGTATCAAATCATAGGTGTTGAAGTGGCCTCTTTGCATAAGGCCAAAAGGAAGAGAAGGGGAAAGAATGAGCATGGAGAAATGAGGAAAATAAAGAAAGAAGAAAAATAAATAAAAAGAAAAAGAAAAGTAAAAGGGAAGGGGGACAAAAGAAAAAAATCTGGTGAAAGAAAAGAAGAACAACAAGAGAGAGTGAGAATGACAGAAGAAATGGTATTGATCAGTACTGTGCTAAGGCCACATCTGTAACTCTAAGACTCTGAGGGACTGGGCTGTGTGGGTACTTTGAAATCAGGAGCTCCTTAGGAGCTTGAAAAAAAGACAAGCTTTTCCTCTGATAAAAATAGGAAGAGAACAAAAAAACCAAGTACAAAAATAAGAAGGAAAATTAAAAAATTAAATAAGAATGAATAATAAATAGAAAAATTCTTCTGTGTGGACTTGCCAATACTTTCTTCCTAGAGCCAATGGTGAAAGGCTCCCTAGACCATGACCTCTTGGACTCTTTGATCCAGACTACTGCTGTGACCACCTTCCCAGACAATAGATGTTGCACCCCAGGACTCAGCAAAAATTTAAAAAAGATAAGGAATAATAATTATAAAATAAGAATAGTTAACATAAGTTAAAAATACAGTGTTTTGTCAGAAAAAGGAAAGAGAGGGAATGGGGGAAAAGGATGGAGGAAAAATACCAAAGAAAAG
The DNA here is from genome assembly GCA_963575145.1 of Galago senegalensis. Taxonomy (NCBI): domain Eukaryota; kingdom Metazoa; phylum Chordata; class Mammalia; order Primates; family Galagidae; genus Galago; species Galago senegalensis. The sequence continues at coordinate 965 of CAUYTI010044321.1, read as the reverse complement.
AGAGGGGATATCATCTATCTTGCATTAGCAATTTATGTGGGAAATATGAGAAAAGTAGAAGAATCTCTATCAATACAGAGAATGTAGAGGAGGGAAATAGAGAGAAAAAAATGAGGCCATAATTCCATCACCAAATAATACAGGAGCCCTGGCTCTGGATGTAGGCTAAATACAAGTTAAGAATAGAACCAACCAAACAAATTAACAAAACAAAACACAACAAAACAAAACAAAATAGCTCCAGTAGCCCGTAATAGCAGGAAACTTAGCAAAAAAGAGAAGAAAAAGAAAATTTTAATGGAGGAGAAATTATACATGGCAGAACAAATCAAATTTAATAGGAATATGTATATGTCTATTGCAATATATTGCCAAGACATTAGGTCTTGTTGTTGTGGTTTTTTAGGAGATGGAGAGCACAGTGGCAACTTCTCTCTAGTTTCCAGGAATAGTCCTGGTTCCCAAATTAGTTTCCTTCAGTGATTGCCTGATCATTTCCTCAGCATTCATATTTCACTGTGTTGAGATCGTAAAGTTCTCCAGAATCCTTCAGAGGCAGGTCTCACAGTGATGTTTGACAACAGTTCTCATGGGTTGCAGGAGTCAGTGGGCCTGTCCCAAGAGTGGGGTTCTGATCATGGCAGGTGGAACAAAGATGGCCATGCTTTAGACCCTTGCTGTGAGACCCATACTCATGACCTTCTCATGACCTTCCCACAATGGGGCCCCCTGGCAGCCAAGATCTTCCCGGTATGGTTGCCTCACCTACCAACAAACTGTGGCAAGTCCACTTCAACTAGCATTCAAATCTGTCTGCTGGGTGGGAGGCGGAGCAAGATGGCGGAGAAGATGCATCTCTGAGTCAGCTCTCCCGGTGGTTTCAGGTGAGAGTGGGCTTGTTGGATCTCTTCTGCATGGAGTCCTTGCGCGAATAGGCAGTGCAGGGCGAGCAGCAAGGAGGTGAA